>MDKH01047686.1:0-25283 GCA_005239495.1 Nicotiana undulata
CCCGATCCACACCCCCGCCCACCATCCAACCCCCTCCCCGGCAAATCTCCCCTTCCCCAACCAATTCACAGTCCACGGCACACCATCCACTCCTCTCCTAGCCCCTTTCCCCTGCCCCTGTCCCACCCCTATCACCCCGCTCCTCCCCGCCCTCACTATTTCGTCTCCCATAATGTTTGCTTAGACTATATATTTTCCAATATATATATATATATATATATTTGCTAAGTAACCAAATACCAGAAAATAAGTAAGAAAATTACCTATTTTTTAAGAAAATATTTTTTCAGGAAAATATTTTACTTTATACCAAGCACACCCTTATTATATACATCTTGTACGTCAAATTCTCCCATCACTCATCATATCAGTAAAATTTAATCATCTTTATTAAAAAGAAAACGAGCCATGAGAAATATTTTCTTTTCTTCATTATAACTAAGTATGGTTCTGAGAAATTCAATCAGCTAAGTTCATCTATTTTGTTGCTCAGTTCTTCTCTCTTTATTCCTTTTGATTACTATGCTTCTGTTCAGCAAGTTGCATGGGTGTTTCAGTGTATAAGAAGCTATTTACGTGCTATAGTATAATGCCGGAGTAAAGAAATCATCCAAAGTTAGTCCTTGGTGTTAATGTCCTTGCCCTTTTGAATGACAAGTTGTGGCTGAATATTTTTTGCATAATTAAGTTCTGTCTCTCTCTCTATATATAGATAGATATACGTACATTTCAAAAGGCATCGATACCCCAAGGAAGGAAACAGACCAGCCTCTTGGTTTATCATCTTTATATTAAAATTCTCATCTCTTAAGTACTTTTAGCTATGATCATGTCCACCTGGAGGTGCCTTCTTTTAACTTTTAACTTTTTGCTGTTGTCGTTTTCTGCGAAGTTATTTTTATATGATTGAATATATAGCATGTGCCCCTTTCATATTTGTTGAGTACCGTCACCTATTTTATCTGATGTTGATTTGTTGCATGAACTGCTGAAAACCCTCGAAAAATTTAGCTGTCCGCTGTTTATTTGACAATAATTTCTTGGGAATTGTTCAATTTAACTTTTAGACACTTCACTTGTTCCAATTTACTTTATGGTTGTCATCAAGATTAATATCACAAAAGCTAAGACAGCTTCGGTACTCACAGAAAACCATCCTACAGATTTATCCAATTGTGGTGCTCTCCACTCAATATGATCAGATCTCACACGCACAAGAGGCAAATCTGATGCATACCAGAATGGCTCTGCCTTGAGCGACCAAACGGTCTCAAAGGGAAGGAACCATGGAAACACACCAACAAGCAGACCTGAGGTTGGTTCACTCGTGAATTTGTCATTAATCTGAAGAGTTTGTTACTGAAAATTCTGCAGGAATAATTCTTAACATACAGACATTTTGCAGCCCATAGCTTCTAGTGAGAGTTTTGTACCTGGAAATGAGAATGGAAAATCATATGGAAGCACCAACAAATGTAATGAGTTTGAGACAGTTAACTATAGCAGGTCCAGTCAGGATAAGAGCGCGAGGAAAGCAAGCATGGTATGCATCAATTTCTCCAGAGGAACTTGGTTATATTTCACAATGCTGAAAGACTTTGTTGAAATTATACCAATTTTCCATTTCAGTGGGAATCAGTCACTGCATTTTTCAATAATAATACTAATATGCGAGTGTACGAGGAAAGCGGCTCAAAAACAGCAAATAACAAAACATCAATTGTCCGAATTCAACGTTCATTAGTAACGAAACACTTGTTAAAATGACATGAAGCTGAAAGAACCAAGTCGAAAATGCGTATAAACGCCAAGAGAAGGATTACTAGTAATTTGTGACTTCCTTTCAGTTTCTCTGCTTTTTGAAATTGAAAGGTAGGTTGCGATTGAGAACAGAGGAAATTTGAAGCAACTAAGATTCTTCAGGGTGGTGCCTAATAAAAAAATTACCTGCACCAGTGTAATTACCTCAATCTATGAAAATGTGAAAGCAGAAGTATGTATTTACCTCCCAACTGCTGCCTGAAAAGAAAGACCGACTCTAGAGAACAAGATGTTCCCGATATAGTGGATCAGCTTCGGGATATGTCAAGTAAAAGATCACTAATTCAACCTTTAGTTTACAACTCTTTGGTACCATAGATCTGCTCTCTTCCACAGCCTAAGCTCTCTGGTACGTAGTAATATGTGAACGAATCATTAAAACCTGACTTTTAGACAGACGAACACTGAGACTTTAAAAACTGCATCTAATTAAACATGTATAATGAACAATAATAGCCATCACGATCGCATCAAGAAGAAACATTACATACAAAACACAAGCACACGAGACATGATGAAACACATTTATACAAGATTTTGTTGCTGGACAGTTGAACCCTGGAGCAATCCATGTCGAATCTGCCCTGCAATGTCACTAACAGCTCCAGGTCCATGTGGGATAAAGACTGCTGAGGATTTAGACGTGGCACCAATTTCCTTCATGGTGTCAAAATATTGAGTGATGAGGACCATGTCCAAGACGTCCTTGGCACTCGTTCCTGGGACATTACTTGAGAAGCCGAGAACACTGTCTCTTAAACCATCCACAATGGCCTGGCGTTGTCTAGCAACCCCAAGCCCCGCCAGGTACTTAGCCTCAGCATCACCCTCAGCTCGTTTAATCTGGACAATTTTTTCAGCTTCTGCTTTCTCATTGGCAGCTACTCTCATTCTTGCAGCTGCAATGTAAACCGACGATTAGCTTGAAGCTCAAAATATTAGTACATCCGGCCTTAGATTATGGATAAAATAGAAATGAATTGCTTGACATAGTCCAATGTAGTCAACAAAACCTAACTACAATAGTATTTATTCTCCTTTCGAGTGAGATCCTTTCTTGAAAACACCAAGAGGCCATTTTCTTTATACTTAAATATTTGAATCATCATACACTTTAGGCCCTTTTGAAAGCTAATAAAGGTGGGGAACACGAGTAGGGAAAGACTGAGCTTGATCATGTTCTCATGCTTCACATGAGAATTATGAGCAAGCTTGAGATACACATAAGCTAAATGTTTGATTCTCCCAAAGAAAAGGAGACAGCCATGGTACAATTTGCACATCTAAGAGGCCAAATCCTTCCTCTACTCCATTATCCATATTCTTTTATCTGGGTTCATGTGTCCTCTGCTTAGTAATTTCCACCATAATAAGTATTTTAGTCAATCCCAAGTTATCTTTTTATCTTTCATGCTTTTTTACATCCCGGTCCCTCCACAATTCTGAAATTGCTACCTGTAGGTTCACAGACCTGATCGCACTTAATTTCATCAGTTATTTATAAATCACCAGAGAACTTTCACATATAATGAATTACTGCTACTAGATAAAGAGAAAGGACGTGTTACCTACATCAAACTAGCTTAAGGAAAAGGTTATATGATACCTGCATTGATTTCATTCATAGCTCGCTTTACATGTTCATCCGGCTCTATATCAACTATGAGTGTCTGAACAATCTCATATCCATAAGCAGACATTGCCTACATATCATCCAAAGGAAGATGAGTACAATGACCATCATTGCTTGTCATTTTGCTAATATTGTTTATGATGGGCATGAATTACCTTTTCAAGTTCATCCTCCACTGCCTTAGCAAGTTGATTCTTCTGCTCAAAGACATCATCAAGATTTAGCTTTGGAACACTCGCTCTGATAACTGTACAGTCATGAGAGAGGCCATTATATGGAAGGAAATAATAAGTTCAAACAAGAGAACGTCAAGTATTGTGCTCGTCAAAACTCAAATCACCAGCTCATGCAACTGCAGCACACAGAACCTTTAGATATTACTATCGCTTTTTATTTTCCATTGTGAGAGAGAAAGATCTAAGAGATTCATATTTTCGTACCATCAAACACATAGGCTTGGATCTGGGATCGAGTATTACTAAGCTTGTAAAAAGCATCAGTAGCTTTATCAGCCAGAGCACGATATTGAATTGAAGCAACAACAGTTACAAATACATTATCCTGCACAATATATGAAGGATTTTAACCATTAAATCATGACAAAGGAAAAGGACATGCTGTAGATTACGGTCATTGCGCACAGTTGAGAGATAGTCCATATTAGATTACCATGATTTAATATGGTGGTTCACATGATGTCCTTTCACTTGATTGAAGCCAGAACCTAAATGTTTACAAAGGCGAACAAGGACAGACAGACGTGTGCTATAAAATGTGAACTAGCAGTCTAGCAAGAACCATTTTAGATTCTACTACCATACCAATTATCTGCTCATAATATATTGAAATCCAAGTTAACTGAAGTAGTTGCTTGTGCTCTTGAAGACTACTTGGCTCAGTAAACATGAAGCAGAAAAACAAAGATGACGATACAAGGACGAGTGTTTTTTTAGTGGAGGAACACCTCCACCTTCAACCATTAGGTTGGAGGGTTCGAGTCATCAAGAAAAATGTAGAAACCACTTATTCAAGAAGAAGGGAGATGATCAAGACAATACAAATTTATTAACATAACATCATCTTTGCATTAATAGTTCAACAATCTTTTACATTTTTGTTTTGATATGGTAATCCCCCACAACCATCTATACAGTGGCTCGTTCCAACTTTGCTCGCTTGGTGACTGAACTTCTAACCTTTTGGTTTGATAACCTTTTACTGATTCTTATTAGTTAAAAGTTAAACAAAAAGTCAAGACTTTGAAATTTTGAAAAGCCAAAGTATGTTATGTAATGGTAACATGAACTGATTATCTAAGAATTAAGGGAAAACTGCTATTTCAAGCCATATGCTAAGCGATTTAGGTGGCAGACGGGAGAACTTCCATTCCATGTTATGATAGTAATGAACTAATGAAAAAGTGAAAAAGTACCGTTGGAAAAGCAATTGGCCTTTAACGGCAAAAACTTATCCACAATGAGTGTTTACACCAAATCATATTAATTTATGCACCTTTGACTTTGTCTCGCATCGCACATCAAGCTGCTGCAACCTTAAAGTAAGGTATCCAGCAATCTGGCTGCCTATACACCATGGCAAGAAATGACATCCAGGCTCAAGCACATCATTAAACTTGCCAAATCTCTCCTTTATAGCCACAGTGGATTGGTCCACTTGTACACAGCAAAGCAAATTCCCCATTGTCTTTCTCTGTTTCCCAACAATTTCAAGAAGAGGAACAAAGAATTCAGGACTTCAACACAAACAAACAAATCCAAAAAGAAGAAGATAAAAGAGCAATCTTTTTTTGTTTTTCAACAATTAATGAACAACCAAACATGTTATGCTACATACAAGCTGTCACATAAGTTCATATGGTATCTTGACCTAAGTTACAGAATAAATAATCAAGTATGGTTGAGAAATAGATAGAAGATTGAATTGCCCAGATTAGCAGGATGGAACATACCTTAGATTATAGTTTTGCAGAGATCAATTAGTTCGTTGCAAACAGACACACGAGGTGGGTGTTTCGTTTGGGGTGGGGTGGGGTGGGGGAGTGGGATTGAGATGGCTCGATGTCCAGCAACCTCTGACCTGAGGAGATGGACTTTGGAAAGCGAAAATCTAATTTGTATACACCACAATAAAAATTGACGAGTATTGCATTTTCCTTATGATCAATGCGTTTACTTTTTCCTGCAGCTACTCTTCATGATTTTCTTAATTTTTTGAAATATATTTTATTTATGTACTTAGAAACATCGTAACATACTTTCCTGCCTCAAAAGTCAAAACCAATAGTAATTCACTAAAATAAGTGGCTTTTTTTGGTGAGCGCTTTTAATTTTCAAAAGTTTGTCCAAACAGGAGAGGAACAAGATTATACAAAAATAATCAATTTCTTCTCAAATAAACATTAAGTTCTATTTAAAGTTACATTAAAATATGCTATAACTCACAAGTTTATAGAAAAAAACCCTTATAAAACCCATGATTTGTATAAAAATAATTCCAACAAAAAGACAAAGAAAGTACTATATACCACAGTTTTGTATAGTTCAAAATATTTTTGAAAGAAAACCTTCGTTACAGAATTGTTTGGAATGACGTATTGAGATGAGGGGAGTATAAAAATATTGAAATGTTCACAAGAGAGTGTATACAGTTGTACACATGTGGAATGCCAACCATACCAATAATGCATTTGTTGCCATGGGTGGCTTTCCAGCCATGCCCCATGACCTCTTGGACGTCCCGCATGGCGTCCTGGCAAGCCTTCCAACGTCTAGTGCCATGGACGGCCTCGTGGTCTTGATCACGCCAAGTGACAAGCGCATATTGCCTATGTCGCTCCATCAATAACCTTCGCCAGCGCCCAACCGCAGGCAGATGCCAACAACGCCCCTCGGCAGACTGCACCCAGCGTGCACTCGTTGTCAGCGCAATCGACCCATGCCTTGCACTAGCTCCGCGGGCGCAGACCTTGATGCTAAAGGAAACATTGCCGCCAACTAACCTGTTTTCACTTTTTAGCAATCTAAGTCCTTTTTGTTGTAAATTGTAACGACCCAGTCGGTCGTTCCGTGAATTAGCCCCGTTATTCCTGTTTCTGCCTTGTCGTGCATTGTTTAGTCTGTTTATGATGTGTTGGGATCGGTTGGTTCGGGTTCGGAGTGGTCGTGGTGAGAATTGAGACACTTGGTCTCTTGAATTAGCTTAATAGTGGATAAAGTCAACTAGGAGTTGACTTATTGGTAAACGACCCCGGAATGTGAATTTTTTTGGATCGGATAGCTTCGTTAGGTGATTTGGGGCTTAGGAGTGTGTTCGGAATGTGGTTTTGAGGTCCGGAGTAGAATTATGCTTGAAATGTGGCGATTTTCGGTCGATAGTGGAAAATTAGCTATCGGGGTCGGAATGGAATTATGGAAGTTGGAACAAATTCGTAGGGTCATTTTGGATATGTGTGCAAATTCTCAGGTCAATCGGACGAGTTTTGGATGGTTTCGGCATCTTTGGTGAAATTTAGAAGTTTCAAAGTTCATAGGCTTGAATTCGAGGTGAATTTAGTGTTTATGCATTTTATTTGGTGTTTCGAAGGCTCGACTAAGTTTGAATGAGGTTATGGGATGTGTTGGTATGTTTGGTTGAGTTCACGAGGGCCTCGGGTGTGTTTCGGGAGGTTAACGGACCAAGTTCGGATGTTGGAAAGTTGCAGATTTTGCTGGTGTTTCAGGTCTGGTTCCTATGCAATCGTAGGGGTATGTATGCAATCACATAGGCTTGTTTATGAGGAAACAAGATTTACTTCTATGCGATCGCCTATGTGGGACCGCGATCGCGTGGGTGAGGGAATGGAGAGCAGTGCGATCGCGTTTGGTCTTGTGCGAACGCGTAGAGTTAAGGCGCGTGTGAGGAGGGCCGTCTAGTTACTCTATGTGAATGCGCGGGGGAGGATGCGATCGTGTAGAGGGGAAATTGCTGAGCTTCGCGAACGCGTTCCTGGTGACATGAACGCACTGAGGAAATATATAAGTGTTGGGCAGTGTTTTTAAAAGGCCATATCCGCGACCTTTAGCCATTTTTCACCATTGTTGGGCAATTTTTGAAGCTTTTGAGAGGGATTAAAGAGGGAATCAAAGGAGAAAACTTGGAGGTAAGATTTTTGACTTCATAACTCGTTTCTATGTGATTTTTGGACTGAAATATGGTGAAATTAGGGGGAAAATCAGTGTTAAATTGGGGGTTAGGGCTTGGAAAATTGGAGACATTAATTGAGTAATTGAAGGGGAAATTATGGTCCGATTTTGATGTTCTTGGTATGTATAGAATCGTGGAAGGATAAGGATTCTATTTTTTTGATTTATCGAATTCCGAGACGTGGGCCCGGGGGTCGGGTTTGGCCAAATTCGGGATTTGTGCCTAATTTTTATAATTTTCGTATGGGTTTCGTCTCCCTAGCATATTTTGATATTATTAATCTGGTTTTGATAGACTCGGAGCATTTGGGAGCCGATTCGAGGGGCAAGAGTATCGCAGAGTAGTATTCGGGCTGGTTTGAGGTAAGTAATGACTGTAAATCTTGTCTTGAGGGTATGGAACCCCGGACTTCACATTGTATCACTATTTTGGTATGGCGCACATGCTGGATGACGAGTGTGTGGCGCTCATTGATTGGGGAATTGGACTTGTTCCTTCCCGTGGCAACTATTGAGTTGCATATTTACTTTTAAATCATATGTTAAATCGTATTTTCAGACTATTGCTATATTTGGGTTGTAAGCCATGTTTGGGGCCTTGTGCTGACCTGTTTAGACCCCTTGGGGGCTAGTTTTTGATTTTCCTCACTGTATTGATTATGATTTACACTCAGTCATACTATGTTAAACTGTTTTCGAAACTCAGACTTGTTTACACTATTTTGTGATATAAATACTGTTTTAGGTCGAATACCCCGTTTCGTTGATGGCCCGAGTGGCTTTTTGAGAGTTTCTGACTATGTGAGGCCGAGTGCCAATAATGTGAGGATATTATGGGTCGAGTTGCACGCCGCAAAATGTTACATTGTTATGATATGTGAGAGGCCGGGATCCATAGTGATTTATGCCACGAGATGGATTGATATTAACGCTTGGGCTGTAGGAGCCTCTCCAGAGTATGTACACCCCCCAGTTAACGCATGTACCTACTGAGTGGGAGTGTCGAGTGATGAGTGTTTGGGAGGCATGCGTGGCTGTGAGGTTTCCCGAGGGGCTGATTATGAGTGATTGTAAGCCATGCTGAAAGACTGATTCTGAATGATGTTATGCCTGAGGGACGGTTTATTATTCATGTTTTTTTTGCCCGAGTGGCTACTTATGATTCATTTCATTTTTACAGTAAACTTCTTGAGCATTTTTCTGAAATTGTTAGGATTTACACTTTTCAAAAGGATTTTTTTACGGAAGTTGGCTTTTTAAGTGGGATGATTTAATGTATACACTATTGCAAAGAAAGACTGTATTTATTGTGAATTGATGATTTGACTTTATGTGTTTCTTACTGCTCAGACCTGATTTATTTTCATTACTACTGAGTTGGCGTACTCACATTACTCCCTGCACCTTGTGTGCAGATCCAGGTGCTAGGGCCGAGTGAGCTTTCTATCTATTCCAGAGACTTCACGGAGATTTTCGTGAGGTAGCTGCACGCGTCCGCATCCCTTCTCTCTCCTGCTTACTATTATAGATTTCATTTTTCGGACTTGTATATTTTCTGTAGATGCTCATGACCAGTGACTCCGGGGTCTTGGGGTGTATTTTAAACTTATGATGTAGCTTTGGCTGTTTAAAAGGTAATTTAAATGAATACTTTGCGAGTTATTAGTTAGAAATGAGATAACTTAAATATTCCTTACGCTGAGTGTTAATTTGGTTGGCCTAGTTCCACGATAGGCGTCTTCACGACTAGTTTAGATTTGGGGTCGTGACAAGTTGATATCAGAGCCTAGATTACATAGGACTCACCGGTCATGAGCAGGTTTAGGAGAGTCTTGCTGATCGATACAGAGACGTTTGTACTTATCTTCGAGAGGCTGCAGAACCCTTAGGAAAAATCTCACATTCTTGAATTCGTGTCGTGCGAATCCATCTATTCAGCCAAAAACGTAACTCTTGAAATTCCTTTCATGTATTCGAGTGCCCACGCGAGCGCTCAGTATCATCTGTGTATCCACGTCTTATGACTTCCATGGATGATATGTGATTTTTAGCATGTTGATAATGGGCAAGTCTGGAGGACTTGAGGCCGGATTTTGTATGTGGCTTGAGTGCTGAGATTTCGTTAGTGTGAGCACATATATTTGGGGACTTATATGTCCGTTGGTATCCTTATTGACGGGACTTTGTGACTAGATGACTATGTGGTGAGTGTGATTTGAGGGTGATATATGTTCATATTGCTTGATTGTGACAAAAAGGGATTGGCTGGATATGTGGTAAGTACTAGTGAGTGTTTGACTCTTGTTTGGAGCTGGCATATGGCCTCGAGTTGTGAGTGTATTGGAAGACCTCTAATGTTGTTTATCTGTGGAGTGAAGCGGACCTTTCTGTTGTGTTATGAGTCCTGGTGATGTCTTTTGGGTCGACCAATGTCCCAACAGTGTTCATGTATTTGATTAACGGTGTATTCCAGCCGTATTAGCACTCCTTTGTTATTGTATTCATTGATGGCATCCTGGCGTACTCGCGTAGCCAGGGGTAGCATACTCATCATTTGAGGATGGCATTATAAGGATTCAGGGAGGAGAAGCTCTATGCAAAGCTCTCCAAGTGTGAATTTTTGCTCAGTTCAGTAGCATTCTTGGGACACATGGTGTCTAATGAAGGTATCCATGTGGTCATACGAGTGTGGGTAGAGCTTCTAGAAGATCAAGATTTCTTTTACCACAGCTGCAGTGTTAGTTCTGCCATAAGCTTCAGGTTCTTATACCGCTTATTGTGATGTCTCGAGGGTAGGCATTGGTTGTGTTCTAATGAATGAGGGTAAAGTGATTGCGTAATAGCTATGATCTTCAAAAGTGTATAGAGAGACATCAGTTTGAGGCTAAGCAGGCTGGGGTATCTCCCGCGGGTTGACCTGAGGTGTGTAATCCTTATGTTGTTCTGTAGTAAGTTCTCCTCTACCAGTAAATGATATATGTTATAATTTGAGTTTAGATCGCTTGTGGAAGTTGGCATAACTATTACAATGGTGAATGCGAGATTTGTGGATGACTTGAGCTGTTAGACAAGTTGTGTTATATGAGTTTGTGAAGGATTTAATTGAATCTCACTGCGGTATTGTGGTAGTGATAGCACATCGGCATTGTGAGTTATTGTTTGTCTCGATCTTTGGCTTTAAGCCAAGTGGGGGAGTCTACTAATAATAAGTGGTTGTACGATTATGCGTTGCGTTGGTTTCAGTTCGAGGTATACTGGTGAATCAATTATGACCTGCAGAGGTGGAGTTTGAGAATGAATCGAGTAATGGAAATCCTTGAATACAGGTTGTAATATACTCTATGGGTAAAATGGTTTTATTAAATGATTGAGTTGTAACTGTAAATGGTGTAGTCTGTGCGAAGTAGGAATTGGCTTGGTTGCTTCGAAGTGTGGGTTACTTCCTAGTATGTTGGTGTGCAAGCGGGGTCAGGTCGTTCTATCTGCTTGATCAGTGTAATTGAGATTTGCGTAGAGTGGATGACTCTCGAGAATGCTTCTGATGGATTCAAGGTTAAACGTAACAATTGGGAATCTTCAAGGTGCGTATTTGGCTAGAACTTAGATTTAGGTTGGAGGATGTCAAGGCTTGTAGCATTTCTACATTATCATGGATTCTACATATCAGTATCAGGAAAGTGAAGGTAATGACCTTAGATTCGACGGAAGCCTATTCAAGGTAAGTATTTTGAATGTGGTACTTTTGGGGATATTTGAGAGAGTATTCAACGGCTTACGAGCCTTAGACAGTACGGTCTGATGCTTGGGTTTCGTGTGGTGAGTCTAGGTTGAGTATTGCGGTATTATGGCGAGGAGAAGTATCAATTCAAAGGTAAGTCAGAAGGAACTTGGATAAATATGACAACTTTGTAGTAGGTCGGATTGGAAGGGTAAGAGATATGATTAGTTCTTTGGGTGTTTATAAGGCAATGAGTTTTTACAGGTGTTTCTTGGAAATGCTCTTGGGTTCTGGTGACCTGCGTAGCTTGGTTGAGTTAGAAAGATTCATTCCTAACTGTTGGTGTTGTACAAATGGGATTCAGATAGTTCCTGATGGTTTCTACCACGGTTAGAGATGTATATTTTTCACTAGCGTGAGATGCAGGTGATGTATAATGATTTTGCTTCTAAATGGGATCAAATGGAAAGTTCTTGGCTAGTTGGGTACGTAGTTGCTTGTGTCTCGGAAGGGGTTATGAAGTTCTCATGATTATCACAAGGTGGCATGGCGTATGCGGTATGTCGTGTGGAGTTGAGATTTGCATATATGAGGTCACGGTTCAGTTCTGTAAGGAAGGTCAAAATTCTTAGGCAGCATTGGCAGTTTGAGATGACTAGGTAGATGATATCACTATTGGGTGTCTTAATGAGGTTATACATTTCAGAAAGGGCAATGCATGGAAGCTAAGGGTGCTTCATGGGTATTGCGACGCTCTATTGTTGGATCGACTGCTGATAGTCAAGGTTGCTTGGTGATACGGAAGAATTTTAGGGGTATCCCTCGCGGAATGATTGAGTATTAGGGATATGTTATATATTCGAACGGTGGAGTTGAGATCAGATATGTTAATTTGTGCGCTTCATGGACTTTGAGACTGAGAGTTCTAATAGACAGATTATTTTGTGGTTGTGGACTGTGAAGATGCGAGAAAAGCTAGCCAGGTGTTAGTATGTGTCACGATTCGGTCATTGTGAACTTTCGGAGAGTTATCTATCTGTTGTAGGTGACAGGAGTTGATTTAGGGTTATTGGTAGTCCCAGTATGTGTGTGTGTTATACACCGGGTCGGAATTGTTGACTCCAAATTTCTATTGTAGAGGGATGTACCATTTGACTGTCATTGATTTTATTTGTGTTCTGGAGTGATCTATGAGTTGCCGTTCAGTGTTGCAAGGAGGGGTGATTGTTAGTTATATGCACTTATGGTGCGAATTTATTTGGGCTTTATAGCGAGATTTGAGTAAGGTAAGGAATTAGGTATTGCAGGATTGAGACGTATCAGTTATGTTCTTTCTGATTCGTGTGGCATGGTATCGTCTGATTCACCCGAGGTTATGGCAATGCACTGGGAGTACTTGATATCAAATTACACATGGTTATTGATTTGTCAAGGTGTCTTGAAGTATTTCATGTGGACCAGCGTTTGGATGGGATCATGCATTGTAGAAGAGCTATGTAGAGGTATGATCCTTGGTGTCAGGTTCGTGTGTTTTGATTTTTACGATGTGTTCCAGGCTCTTAGCATGGTGTTGTGATGGTACTTGTTGAGCTGGCAGGGATAGTCCTCTCGTGTGAATCTTTTATATAATTTGATTACATTGGGATGCTGCGATTGAGTGCATGAGTTGCACAGGTTATGACTTTGAATTGCATTAATGTGTCACACCATCAGAGTGGTCATTTTGGGATGAGAAGAGGTCATTGGACCTATAATGAATACTACCAGAGTTGAATACAACATGGTTGGAAGGATGGTATCGGAAGTTGGCTTTGAAATCTGCTATAGTTCCTGTCGGAGAAAGGGGGAGCCCCATGATTGGTTGATCGAACGAATGGTTGCTAGTTTCTACGCGTTTCTTTCATCGTTGGCAGTATATGAAAGTGATGGAGCGAGGCATTGCTTGATAAGAGGTTATGTACCAGTATTGGGTTGTCTTCACTGTGAGTGTTCGATGTCATGCGGTATATTATGTGATTACATCTTGGGTTACAGATATGGCTAGGTACGATGTGTTCAGAAAATTTTCAGCTTATAGTTGTGGAATTTTGATCTTGTAAATTATTTCAGAAATGGAATGGTTTTAAGGTTTATGGGTCAGGTTGAATTTTGAAATTTCAACTATGTTGTGCTATTGGACCTATATGGGATAGGCTGACATGGGATCACCTCCGAATATGTGCATGGTAGGTTACTCGGAAATTTTGGTGGTGTTTGGAACAACTCAAGGCACGTTCGAGAACGAACGCATGTTTAAGTGGGGGAGAATGTAACGGCCCGGTCGGCCATTCTGTGAATTAGCCCCGTTATTCCTGTTTCTGCCTTGTCATGTATTCTTTAGTCTATTTATGATGTGTTGGGGTCGGTTGGTTCAGGTTCGAAGTGGTTGTGGTGAGAATTGAGACACTTAGTCTCTTGAATTGGCTTAACAGTGGAAAAAGTCAATCGGGAGTTGACTTATTGGTAAACGACCTCGGAATGTGAAGTTTTTCGCTCGGATAGCTTCGTTAGGTGAATTGGGTCTTAGGAGTGTGTTCGTA
The DNA here is from genome assembly GCA_005239495.1 of Nicotiana undulata. NCBI lineage: Eukaryota > Viridiplantae > Streptophyta > Magnoliopsida > Solanales > Solanaceae > Nicotiana > Nicotiana undulata. The sequence continues at coordinate 13,954 of MDKH01047686.1, forward strand.
ATGTGGCTTTGAGGTCCGGAGTAGAATTAGGCTTGAAATGGCGAAATTGAGTTTTTGGCGATTTCCGGTCGGCAGTGGAAAATTAGCTATCGGGGTCAGAATGGAATTACAGAAGTTGGAACAGGTTCGTAAGGTCATTTTGGATATGTGTGAAAATTTTCAGGTCAATCAGACGTGTTTTGGATGGTTTCGGCATCTTTGGTGAATTTAGAAGTTTCAAAGTTCATAGGCTTGAATTCGAGGTGAATTTAGTGTTTTTGAATTTTTTTTGGTGTTTCAAAAGCTCGACTAAGTTTGAATGAGGTTATAGGATGTGTTGGTATGTTTGGTTGAGTTCGCGAGGTCCTCGGGTGTGTTTCGGGAGGTTAACGGACCAAGTTCAGATGTTGGAAAGTTGCAGATTTTGCTGGTGTTTCAGGTCTGGTTCCTATGCGATCGTAGGGGTATGTATGCAATCACATAGGCTTGTTTATGAGGCAGCAGGATTTACTTCTATGTGATCGCCTATGTGGGGCCGCGATCGCGTGGGTGAGGGAATGGAGAGCAGTGCGATCGCGTTTGGTCTTGTGCGAACGCGTAGAGTTAAGGCGCGTGTGAGGAGGGCCGTCTAGTTACTCTATGTGAACGCGCGGGGGAGGATGCGATCGTGTAGAGGGGAGATTGCTGAGCTTCGCGAACGCGTTCCTGGTGACGCGAACACAATGAGGAAATATATAAGTGTTGGGCAGTGTTTTTAAAAGGCCATATCCGCGACCTTTAGCCATTTTTCACCATTATTGGGCGATTTTTGAAGCTTTTGAGAGGGATTAAAGAGGGAATCAAAGGAGAACACTTGGAGGTAAGATTTTTGACTTCATAACTCGTTTCTATGTGATTTTTGGACTGAAATAGGGTGAAATTAGGGGGGAAATCAGTGTTAAATTGGGGGTTAGGGCTTGGAAAATTGGAGACATTAATTGAGTAATTGAAGGGGAAATTGTGGTCCAATTTTGATGTTCTTGGTATGTATAGAATCGTGGAAGGATAAGGATCCCGGTTTTGTGATTTTTATCGAATTCCGAGACGTGGGCTCGGGAGTCGGGTTTGGCCAAATTCGGGATTTGTGCCTAATGTTGATAATTTTCGTGGGTTTCGTCTCCCTAGCATATTTTGATATTATTAATCTGATTTTGATAGACTCAGAGCATTTGGGAGCCGATTCGAGGGGCAAGAGTATCACAGAGTAGTTTTCGGGTTGGTTTGAGGTAAATAATGACTGTAAATCTTGTCCTGAGGTTATGAAACCCCGAACTTCACATTGTATCACTATATTGGTATGACACACATGCTGGATGACGAGTGTGTGGCGTTCACTGATTGGGGAATTGGACTTGGTCCTTCCTGTGGCAACTATTGAGTTGCGTATTTACTTTTAAATCATATGTTAAGTCGTATTTTCGGAGTATTGCTATATTTGGACTGTAAGCCATGTTTGAGGCCTTGTGCCGACCTGTTTAGACCCCTTGGGGGCTAGTTTTTGATTTTCCTCACTGTATTGGTTATGATTTACACTCAGTCATACTATGTTAAACTGTTTTCGAAACTCAGACATGTTTACACTATTTTGTGATATAAATATTGTTTTGGGTCGAATACCCCGTTTGTTGATGGCCCTAGTGGCTTTTTGAGAGTTTCTAACTATGTGAGGCCGAGTGCCAATACTGTGAGGATATTATGGATCGGGTTGCATGCCGCAACATGTAACATTGTTATGATATGTGAGAGGCCGAGAGCCTGAGTGATTTATGCCACGAGATGGCTTGATATTAGCGCTTGGGCTATAGGAGCCCCTCCGGAGTCTGTACACCCCCCAGTGAGTCCAGGTACCTACTGAGTGCCGAGTGCCGAGTGCCGAGTGCCGAGTGATGAGTTATTGGGAGGCCTGAGTGGCTGTGAGGTTGCCCGAGGGGCTGATTATGAGTGATTGTAAGCCATGCTGAGGGATTGATTCTGAGTGATGTTATGCCCGAGGGGCGATTTATTATTCATTTTTGTTTTTGCCCGAGTGGCTACTTATGATTCATTTCATTTTTACACTAAACCTCTTGAGCATTTTTCTGAAATTGTTGGGATTTACACTTTTCAAAAGGATTTTTTTACTGAAGTTGGCTTTTTAAGCGGGATGATTTAACGTATACATTATTGGAAAGAAAGACTGTATTTATTGTGAATTGATTGTTTGACTTTATGTGTTTCTTACTGCTCAGACCTGATTTATTTTCATTACTACTGAGTTGGCGTACTTACATTACTCCCTACACCTTGTGTGCAGATCCAGGTGCTAGGGCCGAGTGAGTTGTCTATCATTCCAGAGACTTCACGGAGATTTTTGCGAGGTGCTGCACGTGTCTGCAACCCCGCTCTCTCCTCCTTACTATTATAGATTTCATTTTCTGGACTTGTATATTTTCTGTAGATGCTCATGACCAGTGACTCCGGGGTCTTGGGGTTGTATTTTAAACTTATGATGTAGCTTTGTCTGTTTAAAAGGTAATTTTAATGAAAACTTTACGGGTTATCAGTTAGAAATGAGATAAATTAAATATTCCTTACGTTGAGTGTTAATTTTGCTGGCCTAGTTCCACGATAGGTGTCATCACGACTAGTTTAGATTTGGGGTCATGACATAAATGTAGAGTAGTTTTACTTCATGTATTTTCATTATGATTCTCTAGCTTATTTATGTCAAGTCCTGTAACTTTGGTTTATTTTTTTAACCATTATTAGGGGGATCAAGTAGTCAAACTTTCAAGCAAGCAAAAATTCGCTGTTGATGTCTCTCCCCCTCGACATCATGTTACCTTTTTGTAATAGTTTTAATTAAGGTAATCAAGATTTCTTTCATTCTCATTTTTGTTTTCTCAATTGCTCTTGACGTCGGTTTTTCGTGCTGCACCAAAAGTCACGTCCAGCGTATGAAGGGGACCCCAATTGGTGGATAGTAACCGCACGGACATTGGTTTCTTAGCCTTACTTCTCCCTTCTAAGACTCCTTAGAAATACGCCGTGTTACAGTTGGTACCAAATCCCAGGCTCGAAATCGGACGAGGGAACACATTATCATTGCCTCTATTTCTGACCATGATGAATCATGGGGACAACATTGTGGCCCTTAAAGAGATGGTTAATGTATTACGATCCATCACGAGTACGATGCCTGATCTAAGAACCACCCTAGTGCAAAGGTTGGACGACTTGGACTGCAGGATGCGGCAGGGCGAAGGAGACATTGCAAACACCACTCGCAACTCTAAAGGAGACTGGAAAACGACAACAACAGAGGCAACCGAAATGTTTAGTAAATATTAGGGGATACAATATGAGCGGACCGAGGATTTAGCCTATATGACATAATAGGTAGACAGGGTGACTGCCATGTAGCAAATCGTAGACAACTTGATAGACCAGCTCAATATTGTCAACGATGTGTTACATGGCCGTGTGAACCTTACCCATGTGCCACAAAAGTCGAAGATTCCTGAACCAAAGCCCTACAATGGTGCTCGAAATGCCAAAGAAGTGGAGAGCTTTATCTTGAGATCGAACAGTACTTGGATGTCCATGTTAGAAGAAGCACAAAAGGTAGGAACTGTTGCCATGTATCTTCAGGGTGATGCTAAACTCTGGTGGCAGGTGAAGTACGATGCCATCAAGGCCGGTAAAGATACTCTTGAGACATGGGGAGACCTAAAGACTGCCATACACTTACAATTCTTTCCCAAAAATGTTGAGTAAAATGCGCGACGAAAGCTCCAGGAGCTCCGCTAGACCAAGTCAATCCAAGATTACGTGAGATACTTCTCCGCACTTATGTAGAACATACGGTACATGGGGGACAAAGACAAACTCTTCACATTCCCGGAGGATTTGAAACTTTATGCTTGTATGGAGATGCAAAGACAAAGGGTAGATGCTTTACCCAAGGCGATCCAAGTAGCGAAATGCCATGGGAACTACCAAGTGGAAGCTCGGAAGGATAAACCTCAACCGCCTGTCCAAGGAGGATACAAAGGGGGACAACTTAATAATGGTGGCCCAAGAAGAAGTGGGAGAGATCGGAGTGCAACCAAATCTAAGACTCCTTCCTCAGACAACAATAGTGTTGCGTCTTACAACAACGATCGGTGGAGAAAGCCCCCTTTAGGATGTCGTCATTGCGGCGGGCCAAATTGGAATAACGAATGCCTACATGCAAAAATGTATGCACACCAAACTTTTGATGATGGTACGGATGACGATACAGATGATGTTGATCAGACGGAACCAATAGATGCCTTCAATGCACTTGTTTGCTCTATTTTTGAGGCCTTAGCGGGAACTAGTGTCGGCACCTGTAAGAATAAAGACCAATGCCCAACCACTAGGGCTGTTCATTTGGATTGGATATCCGAAATTCGAACCGATCCATTCAATTTCGAATTTCGGATTTCGGATTGGATCGGATTTCAGATCGGATTTGGATTGGTATATTTTAATCTAATCCGATTCGAAAATCCAAAATTATTAGGCAATGTATAAATACTACACTTTAAATTCGGATAGTCAGTACTTCCGTTACATCTTCCTCCAAGTTATTACCTTTACAATTGCTAGAGTTAGCTATATTGGCACCATAGTACTCTCATAATTGTATAAATAAGAATTTTTCTTAATGCATTGCCTCTTTTACAAAACAAATATACATATTAGTTTGCAACTTTGAGGCATTTAGGATCCGAAATCCGAATCCGAAATGTGCTAAATCCGATCCGATGTGCACAGCCCTACCAACCACCATGAGAAGGAAAATGAAGGCGGATAAGGAACCTCCTCTTAACCAAGAAAAGACCCTAATGTTCGTTAAAATGAAAGTTAATGGCAAGCCTATTTGGGCTATGATAGACACGGGCACTACCCCCAATTACTTAGCCTCAACTCAGGTAGATTATTTTGGTCTAGTCGTAAGAAAGGGCAGTTATCGTCCCAAGGTTATCACCTTACCGCATCATCCAGTGGGTGGAATAGCCAAATGAGTGCCGGTGAAGCTGGGTCCCTATGAAGGAATATTCAACTTGAGTGTAGTGATCATAAATGACTTCAAGTTGATAGTCTAATTGGAATTCATGAGGCAAACCAACACCATTCATGTACCTTATGCAGACATACTACTGATGATGGGAGCAAACGAGGCCAGGACATGTAAAAGGAGTTTGAAAACGTCATGCCACATGACATGTGAAAGTTGCTCCTGCCTAAGTGAACTGTGGACCATGCGATTGAGTAGGTTCCGGGTGCAAAGCCACCCTCCCTAGCGCCTTACAAAATGTTATAACCCGAACTCACAGTGCTTCAAAGATAGTTGAGAGAAATGCTGGAAACGGGTGATCATTGTGCCCTCTAAGTCCCCTTATGGGTCCCATGTGTTGTTCCAAAAGAAACATAATGGCACCCTACGACTCTATCTGGATTATTGAGCCCTAAAAAAAATTACCATGAAGAAAAAGTACCTTATTCTGCTAATGGTAGACCTGTTCGATAGGCTAGTTGGTGATACATTGTTCACCAAAATAGATATGTAGACATGTATTGGCAAGTCCGGATTGCTAATGTAGATGAACACAAGACGACATGTGTGACAACATATGGATCATACGACTTCCTGCTCATTCCATTTGGCTTGACTAATGCTCCAACCATATTTTTCACCGTGATGAACCATGTCTTCCGAGAGTACATTGACGAATTCGTAGTGGTCTACTTGGATGACATTATGGTATATAGCAAAACATTGGAGGAACACCTAGAGCACCTGCGGAAGGTCCTAGCTCGCTGCGGGAGCACGAAATATATGTGAAGCTATCCAAGTGCTCCTTCTCCCAAAAATAAATCGACTTCCTCGGACATGTCATCTAAGAATGGTGGATCAAGATGGACCAACAGAAGATTCAGGCTGTCACAGATTGGCCGTCGCCCAAGGATATCCACGCCTTGAGGGAGTTCCTTGGCCTATGCAACTTTTATCGACGGATTGTGAAAAAATTACTCTCTCATTGCAGTGCCATTAACAAAACTCTTAAAGAAAGTCATGCCTTAGGATTGCGGTCTCAAGCAAGCGGAGGCCTTCAATGCATTGAAAGTGGCTATGTCTAGTAACCCCGTCTTGGCTCTTTTTTGATTTGGCCAAGCCGTTTGAAGTACAAATGGATGCCTCTAACTATGCTCTGGGTAGAGTCTTGCTACAAGAGGGACATCCAATAACGTATGAGAGACAAGTTGAAGGATGCAGAACGACGCTACCTTGCCCACGAAAAAGAATTATTGGTTGTCAAGATAGACAACACGGTTTTTAGTCATTTCATGATCCAACCAAAGCTAGATGGCCGTACAATCCAGGTGATAGGAACTCCTAGCGGAATTTCACTTCAACTTGGAATAACGGAGTAGAAAGACCAACCAAGTTGGTGACACGCTTAGTCGGAGGGCTGACCTAGAATCGGTCTTCCTACTCGCCACCCTAAGGGGAAGTGAAGTGGCCACCGCTATAAAAGACCAAATATAGTATCTACTCACCAAGGATCCTTCTGCACAATATTTGGTCAACTTAGCAGGACATGCCATGACTTGCCAATTCTACATGGAAAATGGATTCCTGAAGGCGAACGGGAGCCGACTTTATGTTCCTAAAGGAGGAGATTTGCGAAGGACTCTATTGATGGAATGCCATGATATTTATGGGCTGGCTACCTAGGGGAAGAACAAACAATGGCATTGTTGCACCGTGATCATTATTGGCCTCAAATGGAAGAAGATGTTGCTCAATAGACGAAGACTTTCCTAGTATGCCAGAAAGACAAGTCCGACCGCTTGACACAAGCAGGACTTTTGGAGCCATTGCCTATTCCAAAGAGACCTTGGGAAAGCGTGTTACTGGATTCATCACCAAATTGCCCAAGGCCGAAAATCTTACAACTATCTTGGTTGTAGTAGATCAATTTTTCGAAATACACTACATTTTTAGCAGCTCTTAAATATATATCAGTAGAAGATACATCTCAACTCTTCTTTGCTTATGTTGTCAAATATTGGGGCCTACCTAAAGACATCATTAGTGATCGCAACTTTTGCTTCACTAGAAACTTTTGACTCAGCTCTTTAAGTGACTCTGGTCGAAGTTGAGCCACGTTTCAGGTTTTCATTCGCAATTTGATGCCAGATGGAGCAGTTCATAGGCATGGTGGACGAATACCTTCGCTATTTTGTTACGGATCGTAGAAGAATTGGGTGAAGATTCTATATACTGCCCAATTGTGTTTCAACTCACAAAAGAGCTCTGGTACAAGCAAAAGCTCTTTTGAAATTGTTACCAGACAACAATCGCTACTCCAACACATTGTGAATGCCCCAAACATGTCGAAATCTTCTTGAACCGCTAGCTTCTTAAAAGAATGGAAGCAAAATTTGGAGATAGTGCGGAGCTATCGTGTCAAAGCCAAAAAATGGATAAAAAGCATATTGATCAAAATCATCGCTTAGTTGAATACCAAGTGGGGGACAAAGTGATGATGAAAATCCCAAAGCGATACCTGTTTGCATGGGTCCATGACCCTCGCCTATTGCAAAAGTATATTAGACCCCTGTCTATTGAGAAACGCATTGGGAAAGTTGCACACCGTGTGGATACCCCAGCCTGGTCGAAGATTCATCCAGTCTTCCATATCAGCCTTCTGAAACTTTTTTGGGGAGACATGGAGGATCCTTCGCGGAGTCAACTCAAAATACCCAGTATTCGAGGCCCCAATTCAATCGGAAAAAGGTGTGCATAAGATATTCACGATGATCGAGTGATTCACGCTTCAAGGAAAGATCACTAGAGTTCTTGGTGAAATAGCAGGGTCGTGATACAAAGGAGAATACTTGGAAGAGGGGAACAAACCTCATAGCCTAAAAAAGCATGATCGATGACTATCTTGCAAGTAAGGCGCCGAGGACGTCGCTAACTTAGGTGGGGGAGAATTTCATAGGGGCTTTCCAGCCATGCCCCATGAACCCTTGGACGCGCTCCATGGCATCCGGGCAAGCCTCCCAATGCCTAGCGCCATGGACGGTCCCGTGGTCTTGGCCGTGCCAAGTGAAAAGTGCGCCTATGCCTATATCGCCCTATCAATATCCCTCGTCAGCCCTAGCCGCAAGTGGATGCCAACAACGCCCCTCATCAGGCTGTGCCCCAGCGCCCCCGTTGTCAGCGCAATCGACCCATGCCCTGCGGCCAGCATCACGCGCGCAGACTGTGATGCTAAAGACAAGGTTGCAGCCAACGGACCTGCTTTTACCTTGTAGGAATCTAAGTCCTTTTTGTTATAAATATAGAGTAGTTTACTCTTGTATTTTCACTATGATTTTCTAGCTTATTTATGACAAGTCTTGTAACTTTGGTTTATACTTTTTAAGCATTATTAGAAGGATCAAGTAGTCAAACTTTCAATCAAGTCAAACAATTCTCTGTATTTGTGTCTCTCCCTGGGCACCGTGTTGAATTTCTGTAAAAGTTTTTATTAATGCGATCAAGCTTTCTTTCATTCTCATTCTCTCAATTACTTTTGACATCGATTTTCCCGTAAGGCACCAACAATTTCGTCTAGCGTATGGAGGGTACCTCAGCTGGCAGATAGTAACCGCACGTACATCGATTGCTTACGTCGCCCTTCCAAGACTTATTAGGAAGGCGCCGCATAACGGTTTATTTGTAAAACGTACTGCTAGCTACAAAGGATCGCATACAAAACTTGATATTCATTTTTTTTGGTAATTAAAGAATTTTATTTACCAACTGATAATTAACATTCACTGAATTAAAGTATAATATATAGATCATTGTTTTTTTTTTTCAATAAGTCAATTTCTATGAAAATATTAGGCACTTACTTTTGGGTCTTGTTTGGGTAGGGGGCAAAGGGCGAAAATGCAAATCTTTAACCTAACCTACTTAAACCTTCAATTAATGGTTGAATGGCCAAGAAGACAAAACAAATGCCAAATTTGGTCTCTGAACTTTGTATCAACTATCAAGTTTTCCTTAGTGAATAAATCTATGGTCAAAGAAATTACAATTGGAATCATAGCTTGACTTATAACGTCAATTTTACATTTTCTGCTTTTCTAATTAACTATATGGAAAAAAACAACTATGTCCTGGCTTAAATTCAATGTCGTTGTTGGATTATTCCACTCAACATAATTAACTTATAATTACTTTTAACAGATTTTCATTAATTGAGTGTCGATAAAATCTCCCATGTGCTTTTCAACATTTCGAGAAATCATAAAAAATCCGTTTTCAACCTTGGGAGAATTTTCAACAAGAAACGCGATACATAACTGAAAATTGTGGAAACAAAGTGGGATGACAGGATTACTCATTTTGGAAAAGCTGCAAGTGTCCTGTACATGCTAATATAGATTTTATTATATAGAAAATGACTAATGGTCGATTAAGGGCATATATGTTATTTAAAAAAAAAACTCTTACATTATTTGTAATTTTTAAATACAAACTATCATTGATACACATGAGATCCACATTCCTATAATACAACACTCCTTTAAATGTCACTCCATGTCGATTAGACTACTTTTATAGAGAGTACTGCATGCAAATAATCATTTGAAATGTTTTTTTTTCTCATTTGGTAAAATTATTAATTTTGGGTTTTCACCTAGAAGTTTTCACAGAAAAAGTAAACTTACTTTTGTAAATAATAATGCAACAAAAAGAGATATTGTTAAATATTTACAAAATTTTCGTATTTACCCATATTATTTTAAAGTAATTTAAAAATTAAAATCTATTATATAGAAAAGGAAAGATGGTCAACCAAGGGCACATATGTCATTTAAAAAAAACTCCTACATTGTTTGCAATTCTTAAATGCAAACTATCATTGATACACATGATACCCACATTCTCTGTCACGACCCCAAATCTTAACAGGTCGTGATGGCGCCTATCGTGGAACTAGGCTAGCCAACCATCACATAACTACTCATTTGTTTTAACATATATTCTCAAAAATCAATAGTAAACAACAAACATAGTATAAAATAATTTCTTTAAGTCTTTACGCCCCAATAATTTAAGCTAACAGTCTAACAATTCCCCCAAGACTGGAGTCAACCGATCACGAGCATCTAAGAAATAACTAACTCTGCTAATGTCTTAAGCAATGTCTATGAAATAAAATATTAATACTAAATAAGGAAGGGAAATGGAGAAGCTGCGGACGCTGGACAGCTACCTCGAAATTTCAAAGCTGGCGATGAACGAAACTCGGACGACTACTGCTCCGAACCAGTACCTGGATCTGCACAGTGAGGTGCATGGAGTAATGACGCCAACTCAGTAGTAATGAAAATAAATCACAGTATGAGAACAAGAAACACATAGCGCAAAACACCAATCCACAAAACAGTAAAACATCAAGTCACCATAAAGTATACATCAAATACATAAGTTCGAAAATTAATTTCTAGAAAATCCTTTGAAACAAGTATGTTTTCAATATATCTCAGTAAAACTCTCAGTAAAAATCAGTTCGAAAAATAAAGTGAATCATAGTAAAAATCTCAGTAAAATATCATTGTAGAACTGCCCCTCGTGCCATAATCCACTCGTAACAATTTTCCTCAGCACCTCACCATGACTCAATATCAGACCCGCGGGCAACCTCATTGTCACTCATGCCTCCCAATCACTCATCAGTCGGCACTCGCACTCAGTAGGTACCTGCGCTCACTGGGGTGTGTACAGACTCCGGAGGGGCTCCTACAACCCAAGCGCTATAAACAAGCCACATCATGACATAAATCACTCTCAAGCACTCGGCCTCTCTCATATCATAACATCATCACAACATTGGCCCTCGGTCACATTCATTCAGACACTCTCAGCATGCCATTCGGGCCATGAATAAAACAGGGTTCTCGACCCAAAATAGTATTTGTCACGACTCCAAATCCTAACAGTCCGTGATGGCGCCTATCGTGGAACTAGGCTAGCCAACCATCACATTACTACGCTTTTGTTCAATTTTGACAGTTCACAATATAACAATAAGCAAGCAACCATAGCATCAAATAATATAATTAAGTCTTAGCGTCCCCATAATATTCTAAACAACCTCCCAAGAACTGGAGTCATTAGTCATGAGCATTTAAGAATAAATAAATCTATATCTGCTAAAACTATAATATACGTCTCTGAATCAAATACTAAATCTAAATAGGGAAGGGAAATGGAGAAGCTGTGGACGCTGGAC
>ML288379.1:3265-62665 GCA_005239495.1 Nicotiana undulata
TTTAAAAGACCATTTTGGAGAAAAATTTTCCCCCCAAGAGTTTTCTCCCCCCCAACCCCCCCCCCCCCCCCCCCCCCCCCAAATATAATAAAACTCTTATTACGCTCTTTAGACATAATGAAAAATGTTTGAGAATTTAACAACAAGAAACATTTGAACGGGAGTTAAAATATTTTTTGAATTAATTTACCTAAAATCCTAACCCCTTTTAATGTGCGCTATACACATTTGAATTATCGTTATGTGAGTTATTATTGGTGGGACAAAGAAAAAGGGGTATAGCGCGCAAAAAGTAAGCGCTATAGATATAGCACACAAAATTCTTGCGTTATATGCGACCAGTCAAATCGTCAGAGATATAGCGCCCAAATTCCATGCGCTATACCTTATCGGCAAAAGTTACCGTTAAGGTATAGCGCCCAGTATATATAGTATTGTAACCTTTTTTTTATTTTATACTTATTAATGTTTTTATTTATTTAAAAACACATTAGTTTGGTTCTAGGAGCACATGACAAGCAAATGATTGGGGCCTGATTCCACATGTTAGACTGTACATATAGTTACCGATATGGGCATGAACTGTTACGACTGCCAAGTGCATCAAAAGAGTTCTACCATTTTTGGGGTGTTTTCCCAAACATGGTAATGCCCCCATTTCTCTGCAATTAACAGGTGTTCCCAACTTCTCTTCCATTTTTTTTCCCCCAATAATTCTAAGTTTCTAACTAACTCATCAAAAGGACGAACTAGGTCTTAGGTCTATTATTTTGTCGCCTTTCCACTATAAAAGGTAGGAAACCAGTTCAAGAAAGTTCTCAAATAAGCTCAATTAACAATTAACTCAAATGGTAGTACTATAATTTGTGTTTATGATATTATCCTTAATCATTTTTCTCGTAATATTTTCCCAAAAGAAAAATTTAGAAGTATAAAAACCTTCTAAATTTCCTTGTGGATTATTTTAATTGGTAGAGAAATTTGTATATGTCATTTACGAGAAGAATAAAGCTTTGGTATAAATCGTTATTCTAAAGGTAGCCTAATGCACAAAGCATATTATGTTATTATGTTTGGTGCTGGGAAAGAGCTGCACCCTAAGGGGCGTGATTAGGTATAAATCATTATTCTATCATGATGCAAGTATTAGTGGTTACTTCTGCGATTCGAACTCGTGACTTATAAACCGTTATTACATATATGTGCAAAAAAAAAATCATTATTCTAGCCAATTGTAGCAAGATGTAAATGTCTATGTCGAGCATCATTAAACAATGTCTTCGAAAAAGTTATAATGTATATAGTACATCTTTTTAAGTGGAATCAAGAGATATATTCTTTCCAGATAAAATGCTAATTAAATAAAGAAAAATGTTCTTTTAATCCCCCTTAAAAGGGGAATTAAAAGTTTCAAAGATTTTAACGGTAATTAAACGTGCTTCCTCTAGTGCTAGCTTTATTGAAATTTTAGAGCTCAAACAGCTTCTTAAAAAGGTGAATAATCGCATTCCCCTTTCTTAGTGTATTAGGCATATCATATTGTACTCAAAGCATTCTAGCAAATGTTAGTGCTTTTGGTAATCTTGAAAAGCACCGAATTCTTCCAAAGAATACCATTTACTAGTGCCTTGATATTTGATCCAAAGGATATATGTGCTGCACATACGATCTTCAAAAAGTTTATACAGATTGAAATTTAAGTTTCACTTTTGTTTACCCGTAAAACGGTACAGTTGAATTTATATGTCGTTTCTAGAAAAGTGGACTAATTTAATCCTAAAATAATACAATAATTGAAGAAATACACAATGTTTAGCCTTAGAATGTTGATGAAATAGTAAAGATGATGATTCCGTGAACACAGTATCCGGGCACAACAATGATGAGATCAAAAGGCAAGAAAGTAAGATTATATATATTAAGCTTTGTATAAAATATAGTGTAAGTTTTGTCAGATAATTCGTGCCCCTTACAATGATAATTGAGCTCACTATAGTTCTGTCTAGGGAAGTAGGTCCTGGGTTCATGGCCTCCTTTAATGTCAATTATGAGGGTTATTGATGAAGATATAATGGTGAATATAAATGTCAAATTCTCTGTAACGGATCGTCGTTCTTAATGCTGCAGAATATTCCCTAGTAAATGTTATCGGGTGCAGAGCATTTACTGTACATTTATGAACGTTATCCTTTTCTATGACAAGCACGACTGCGTCCGATCTTCGGCCTTCCCCATCTTGGATTCCATGCGTCCTTTTAAACGACCACGTGTAATATCATATTTTACCCTATACAACTTTGCAGTCCATACCATCCACTAATCCAAGAAGGTAAGTAACTATTTTGTATTTTTGTATTTGGATTAGGCTTTGTAATGCTCAGTTGCATGAGCCTAAATTAAAAGGGCAATATTGTTTCAAGAAATTTTGCCTTTGCTGATCAAACATGATGAGGATTACTTTAGGTTAAGCCAAATATTTAGCTAGCGTTTGGCCATAGATTTCTAATTTATTTTGAAAAATTTGATTTGGGTGAAGTTTTGTTTGAAGATGAAAATGTGTTTGGACATACGTTTTCAAAATATATTTCCCAACTTTATTTTGGAAAAATATGTATTAAATTCCCAAGTATCGGGATTTTAGCCCAAAATCAGCAATTGGATGATTTTGGATTTGAAGTTTAGAATTTGGAATTTTGCTAAAATGTAGGCAAAATTTATGGCCAAACATGAGTTCACTAAATAAATCCTAAATTTATTTTGGCAAAACTCACGGCGAGACGGGTCCTTAAAGCGAAAAATTTAGTAAGTTATCTTTGTGGTTATGCAAAAAGGCAATCACTAATTCACTAGAAATCTTTCTCAGCCAAAAGGATGTACTCATCTTTGATATGTTAATCTAAGTGCTTCAAATCTGATTAATTTAATTAATATAAAAATAGTATCTTTATGGAGTATTACAATGTTCTGACACTTGAGTCACTAGCTAATTATTTTTGTTTAATGAATACATAATGGTGTCAAATGAACACCTAAAAAGACGGATAGGACGTGAGGAATATAACATCATTTCAGCACTCACTTAATTGGTTGAATATTATCATCGAACTGCTCAATATATTGGCTCTTGTTAATGACTAATCCCCTTTTTAGATTCTGAAACCATAAGTTTTAGTATTTTATTTTGAAGCACTAAAGCTGCAGGAATTTATAAAAGAATTTGTCATAACGAATTAACGATACCAAATTTGTCTAACTAGCTTGAAGGACCCAAGGATGAAACCTATTTTTCAAACTCAATGTAATTTCTAACTTCAAAAGTTCAAACCACGAAATCCCTCTAAGAAAAATGGGATTATATTATTAATTATTTTATTTGTACTTAAATGTCCGGAGTTAATGATAGTCCATAAATTTAATCCTAATTATAAGGGGATAATCAGTTATTGGTCCGTATACTTTATGTGTTCGGTAAATAATCTAGTATGATGGTGAGTGTAGGCTCAACCTAGTGAGCCCCATAATGAGAGGGCACGTTAGAGTTTCATTAATTGCAGCTAGGTTCCCTAAATTACTCTTATATATAAAAAAAACATAGTCAGATTTATTTCATATATTTATTGTGTGTGATCCAAGTCTTTCATTTGTCTCAAACAGGTCCATAAATATCTTTGCTAATTTAAACCAAGTAGCACGACTGTACTATTGTCTATAATACAACATATTTGTGATTTCACTCGGAAGCATTGTTGGCAGAAAAGAAAAGGGATGAAATTTTGTTACAATTGAGAGGCGCAAACTAGTCATGATTGAAATATTTGATTGAAGGTTTGTGGCTCAATTTGGTAGAGATTTTAGAGTAGATTTTTAAAATTTGGGTTGAAATTGAATTGAACTAGCAAAGAAAATAGATTTGTACTATATACCAAAATGTTATATTGTATATTGTATTGGTATACAATAATTAATTCAAGAGTATATAATTAATAATATTACTATAATTTTTGAAGGAATGAACCAAACTTCTATATAAAAAATACTATATACCATTTTGGTATATAATATTTAACTCAATGGCAAAGTAGTATTTGTACTATATACTAAAACGATATACTATATACCATTTTGGTATACAGCTCATTCCAACGATATACTATTACAATATACTATTACAATTTAGTCCTTTTAGATTTTTCTGAAGTTTTTATGGTGTTCTTTTTCAATTTTCAACAAAGTTCTCATGATTTTTCAACTTTTTTCTTAAACTAAAATATTTAGTTTGATATATTTGATTGGAGGTTCGTGGCTAACGTTTCTGTCAATTTGGTGGAGACGTTGAGCGAAAAAATAAATGAAATTAGATTATGAAGAGAAAAATAGAAAATTAGAAAAAATGAGTTAAATGAAATTAGAAAAGGATAAAAAACTAAAGAAATTAAATAAAGGAAAAAAGACAATGAAAATAATAAAGAAGGAGCCAAGATTGAGTGCATGGTAAAAATAATACCAATGTGGTTTGGGCAAAAAATAAATGACGAAAAAGGAGAAGAAAGGAAAAAGAAAAGAAAAAAACTAAATAAAAAAGGAGAAGGAGAAAAGAAATAAAAGAAGGAAAAAAGAAAAGTAGAGAAATAAACAACAAAAAGAGAAAAAGAGAAAATTACCCACAGCAGTTGCCCCAGGTAGGAAAGATAATTAATTTACTGGATAGAAAAAGTAATTAAT
This sequence comes from Nicotiana undulata, assembly GCA_005239495.1. Taxonomy (NCBI): domain Eukaryota; kingdom Viridiplantae; phylum Streptophyta; class Magnoliopsida; order Solanales; family Solanaceae; genus Nicotiana; species Nicotiana undulata. Next base: position 7,988 of record ML288379.1, read on the forward strand.
TTGATGGGTATAAAAGTACATGGATAGACAAGGATAAGTAATTATATTTTTAAGTAATGATGTCATTCATTATTATATGCTTCTAAAGACTCAGCAGCTGTAATTTGGGCCAAGCCTTTATATTGGAATTGATAAAATATGAAAATTTGGATTTTGGACTACAAGCAAAAACTTCATTTCCTTTTCAAAAGGCCTTGCTATTTTGACCATGAAATTGAGTTGCATAAACAAACCCTGCATGAAAAGTACAAAAGAAAAAATATTTATCTATAAAGTATTGATATTCTAATGGTGTAAGATCTTTTCGATAAAATAGTGCAGGTTTAACCCAGAGCACACAATATCACGCACCATAGTAAAGAGTCGTTTAAACAAGAATTTATATATTTTTCGGAAATAACTTTTACTTTGTTTCAAAATTAGTATTTGGTTATGAAGTTTTTAAAATCCAACTTAGAGTTGCATTCCAATTTTGGAAAAGTGCTCTGAACCTGTTTTGATTTTTTATTCGATTTTCATAAATTTCAAATAAAGTCCTTTTTTTTTTGTCACAAAAAGTATAATCAAACATAACTTTGTCACACCCCTTTTCTACCCAAAAAAGAATATATGTGTTGTGGATTGTCTGTTAAAGAGTTTTTCCAATTAAAGTGATAAATTTGAGTAGGGATTATTTATGTACAGAGTCGCCACTTGAAATTGATTTTTAAGTGTTCCAAGTCACCTTTTATTTGAATCCCTAGTTAAAGGAAGATTTGAATCTTTTATTATCGGGCCTCGAAAACAAAGTTTGGGTAAGAAATTTTGTTGACCGGAGAGAAGGTGTAAGGCATGCCCCGAGTTCCGTGGTTCTAACACGGTCGCTTTATTGAATATATTTGGCTTTAAATTAATTTTAAATAAACTATGTTTTTTTTTTGGTTTTTATGTTTTGCCTATGTCCGCATTTATTGTTGATGACTTCATTGATCTCAAATTAGGACGAGTATCCCAGAACCTAACTTACACTAACCAAGACGAGTATCCCCGACCTTAGTTCGTGCGTCGTACCTAAAATTGGAGCCTACTCGAAGTTAATTAAATAACAAACTTTTAATTTATTTGAAAGAATTGAAACAAGACGTGTCCTCACGACTTTGCCGTTTTATTTATGTCTTTATTCCGAAGCGAGTCTTTCGGACATTGGTTAAGACGAAATTATTTATCTTCAAGCCTGTTAGTCATGAATATTTGTGATTGAGTGATTAAATTACTTTAACTATAAAAAAATTCTTTTTTTAAATAAGTAATTACTACAAAAGAGTCAAATTTTAAGAATTAGTTTGACTAAAATAACAATTAAAGATTAACTCCAACTATAGTATTATGGGCAAGGAGATGTTTATTAGCGGCTATATATTTATTGGGCTAGCAACTTATTTGAGGAAAATATGGGCCTCAACTCATTAATTGGCATTGGGCTAACTATTATTTAAAGAAAATGGATCAACTTCCTGTTAAAGGGGATGTGCTAGCTTAGTAGAAATTGCACGGGGCGTCCTATTTGGTCGCCTTCATTTAACCTATACCCATTTTTTTTTAAACTTTTAACTTGTACCCACTTTTTAAACAACTTCAGCTCCCTTTCTGTTTCTCCTTCTCCTCCTTCGTTTTCTTCTATGAGTGTGTAGTAGCGCACACCAGTGAGTAATCAGCTACAAAGAATCACAGATTCTCCCACCAAAACATCATTTTTTTTCTCTTTACGAATTCAGCAATAAAGAAACTTTCAGTAATTCTTCTTTTCGCATCTTGATTTCACACAAGCTTAGACGAAGAAACGACCCACCTGCTCTGTTTCTTTTTTAGAAGATCGAGGAGAAGATGTGAAGAAAAGAGAAGGAAAATTGACTGGTTTTTCATTAAAATGGGTAAAATGATAGTACTAGAAAGTGTAATTAAATGGGAAACACGTTAGTGCTAAAGAGATTTTAAACATTTGAATAGCTCTAGAGCTGAAGTTCTCCAGTTACAAAGACAAAAGCTTCAGCTCTAGAGCTGAAGTTCCCCAGTTACAAAACAAAAACTTCAGCTCTAGAGCTGAAGTTCCCCAGTTACAAAGACAAAAACTTCAGCTCTAGAGCTGAAGTTCCCCAGTTACAAAACAAAAATTTCAGCTCTAGAGCTGAAGTTCCTCAGTTACAAAGACAAAAACTTCAGCTCTAGAGCTGAAATTCCCAGTTATAAAGACAAAAACTTCAGCTCTAGAGCTAAAGTTCGCGAGTTAAAAAATAAAAACTTCAGCTCTAGAGCTGAAGTTCCCCAGTTACAAAGACAAAACTTCTGCTCTAGAGCTGAAGTTTCCCAGTTACAAAGTCAAAAACTTCAGCTCTAGAGCTGAAGTTCCCCAGTTACAAAGACAAAACTTCTGCTCTAGAGCTGAAGTTTCCCAGTTACAAAGTCAAAAACTTCAGCTCTAGAGCTGAAGTTCCCGAATTATAAAGACAAAAACTTCAGCTCTAGAGCTGAAGTTCGCGAGTTACAAAATAAAAACTTCAGCTCTAGAGCTCAAGTTCCCCAGTTACAAAGACAAAAACTTCAGCTCTAGAGCTGAAGTTCGCAAGCTGCTTCAGGCCCGTCTACTAGAATACTGAAGTTTTGCGTGATTGCCTTTGCTACTTCAGTCTCGTATGCTGAAGTTATGTGAAAAAGCGGGTATAAGTTAATTTTTTTGCAAAGCGAGTATAAGTTAAAACGTGACACAAAAAGCGGGTACGGATGCAAATGCCCTGCTAGCTTACCTTGAACGAGAATGGGCCAGCAAGTCAGCTCATTGGGCCCTTGCTTTTGTTGGCCCAATCCTATTAATTTCAAACATTTAACTAACAACCTTAAGCCCAACAACTGGCCAAGCAACCCATACTGTTTGTGTATCTTAAGTAACTTCAACTTTTACAAAGCCTAAAGTAATTACTAAAAGAGCCAACAACATAAGTATAAAAGTCAAGAAAGGAACAAATATTTACTGCGATAGTAGAGTAATAAAATGGATCATTAAGGACCTTTTGAAAATATACTTCCAATAAAGCTTCCAACAAAAAGAAGGGTAAGTAACATACACCAAATATGATACACAAAAAAAAGACCAACACATTCTGTTGATTTATAAAAATCTTTATTAAGCTTTGACATTTTTCTTTTCCACAACATGATCAAGATTGTCGTGAAATACTTCTCAAAGTCTAACAGGGAAATACTATGAAAGCAAAATAATAATAATAATAATAATAATAATAATAATAATAATAATAATAATAATAATAATAATAATAATTAAATAAATAAATAAATAACAAAGTCAAATGTTCAACATTATGATCCCAAGAGTGGTTTCAAGATTGATATCTCAATATTCGTCTATATTGCAATTTTTCTTGAAGATGCTTTAAATAAATCTAACACATGCTAAAATCTTCACCAATTTCTATTAAAAAATCTACCATTACAAAGAATGAAGAATTACCTGAAATGCTGAAATACAACAGTACAGTAGCAGAAATTTAACAATAAAGACAACAGGAAAAGAAAGGAGAAATAGCAGCCAAAATGGAACATCAACAGCCGTAAAAAGACAGTGGAAATCGGGCAGTAATGAAAACCCAGAAACGTAGCAACTTTCAAAGGAGAAAGAAACTAAAAACGACTTCAAGAACTATGTATATTTTGGAAGATTTTTTACTCTCTGGAAAATCACTCAAAGTTCTCAAGCTTTCAGTTCTTTTAGAGTGTAAAGATCTCCTCAATATGTCTAAGATAGTGTCTAAATACCTCCTCTTTATAAGAGAGGAGAAGGACTCTTTGGACATATTTTATTTGGCAAAAAATCTGTCCGAAATGATAGATTTTTTTACCCAAAATTTGTCAAAAACCAGATTTTTGTCCAATGAACGAATTTTCTCACCAAATCTACAGTCCTTTGGAGTATTATTCTCCAAAATAGTCCTCAACAGTAAAAGCAATCAAACAAAGGCCCTACACTCAAATACCCTCCTTTACTGACCTCACAAACCAATATCAAACTAAATTATTACTTCAAACTAGTACAAAGGGCAAAATCAGATAACTGAACTTGAACCCTTAGACTAAACAAAAGAACCTACTGACTACAACCAAACAAAACATGTAGTTAAGGCCTTGAATTAATTAGCTTCAACATAGACAAAACTAAAAATAATAAACATAAAATTACAACTTAATAACTAAGGCAACGCAAAATACATGTTGATAGTGAAACAACTATCGAGTTGACTGAAACACGATATCAAAAACAAGACTAAACACGAAGTAATGATCACTAACAGATTTTGAACTAAAGAAAAATACCAAAATCAATCGCAAAACCAGAATATCAGTGAACTTCGCCAATTACAAATAGTTAATCGGATTTCACAAGTGATTAACAAAACGTAATGACAGAGTAAACGACTAACTAATACATGATTCAAAAGTGTTAAGAAACGGCTTATATCGATGATCGTTAATGAAACTAACACGAACCATTGATCACAGATTAACAACAACACAACTACAAACAAACGACAAGTAAATAGAAAATCAAAAAAATAGAGGAAGGATTAGGATTTACCTAAACGCTCAAGCTTCAAAGCAGTAGTACAATACAACTATACGGCGAATCGATATCCACGCTTCTTTTTCTCGATGACAAATACCGAAAATACAAACTTTGGCAAAACAAAGTTGATTCTAGCAATGTGTCAAAGAGAAAGAGAGGCCACGAGGTCGTGTTCATGCTTGAAAAGAGGCTCATTAGCGGCAGGAGGTGGCTGAATGGAATTCGGCCAAAATGTTTGCCGGACTTTGGAGAGGTTTGAAGGTTTTGGGGCATGGAACGGAGAAGATGAGAGTGAGAAGAGGCCGGTGGTGTGAAACGCTTGGAGTTTGGGATGGTGATTAGCGGCCAGGGTTTAGATTAGTCCCAGATTTACGGCGATTGAGAGGGATTTAAAGGATTTGGGGTTTGGATTCATGAAAAGGAGGTTGAGAGGAAGAAAGGGCGAAATTTTTGGGTGGTTTGGACAATGGCCGCCGGTGGTGGTGACTTCCGGCCGGCGGAAATGGGAGGCAGCGCCAGGGAGTTTGAGAGAGTTAGGAGATAGGGAAGAAAGTAAGGAAATAAAATAATAAGGGGGGAAATGAGGGCAAATTTTGGGTATTAGAGGCTTTAAATACCTAGGGTGTGGATGATTTTGGACCATTAGATCAAGAGAGATCGGATGGCTAACTCAATAATCAAAACGACGTAGTTTCATCATGAAACTACGCCGTTTAGATCGTCTTCCCCTAGTTGGCCTCATCCGGACCGGGTCAGTGCCTTTGGGCCACTGATTTTGTCCATTTGTTGGCCCATTTCATTTAGATGCATCTTATCCCAACCTTTTATTCCCTTCTTAATTAAAATATAATCAAACCTTAAATCTATACATACACACAAAATAATAAAAAATAAAAAAAGAGCCAAAATTAGGCATTTACAACTGTCCCTCTTTGCTCGAGAACATGAAGAGTTTTCGTGCAAAGATAGTGAATGCCATGACTAAATTTTGCTCACTTATGACTCTAATGAAAACATTTTTTGAAAAAGGTGACTGAAACTTGCTTCCGAGGTTGCCTACATATCCTTGGCCAAAAAAATAAATCAGGTCAGTGTAGTTTTGGAAATATTTGGTAGTTAGTACTACCGGACAGTGGATTTAAGACTGTTGTTGTTGTTGTTGTTGTTGTTGCTGTTACTGTTACTTGTTGCTTACATTAAAAGAAGAAAAAAAAGAGAATTGCATATGCCTTCAAGCTAAGAGTTACAAATCCCTATCTATGTGTCTTCTAGAGTCAAATCTTGATTCTTGACTTGCTCGCTTGTGTTGAACTTAGATTGAATCTTGATGCTCTTTGAAGAAAAGATTATGACTCAACCTCAGTTGCTTGCTTTTTTTATCCGAAATTGAGAAGATGAATCTTGAGACGTCGAGTTGGTGACAAATCATCGAAACTAACTCCAACTATCTTATGATCAACAATCTTCTTTCTTCTGATGAGAACTGAAACTGCAAGCTTTAATACCTACAATATGTGCTCTACGGAGGGTCCTGCAAAGCCAACACATACAAACAAAATGAATAAAACTTTTCTGCCTCAGTTTTACACTAAGAAATTTTTTGAGTTATTAGAGAAAGCTATAAACTATCTAATTTGTTGAAATGAAGACAAAGGCAATAGTATAAACTAGCTATGTAAGGATATGCAACCCCGAAGGGTAATACCTTGTGTTACCAAAGGCAATGGAATTAAATGATGGTACCTTGTATTACTGAAAGGGAACATAACCAGGGGCTGACACCCTGTATTACTGGAAAGGAACGTAACTAGAGGTTGGCACCGTGTATCACTAAGGAGGAATGTAACCAGGGGTTAGTACCCTGTATTACTGGTAGGGAAAGAAACCAGGGATTGGATCCCTATATCACTAAATAGGAATGTAACCAGGGGTTGGTACCCAGTATTACTGGAATTGCATCTGCGTTAATATCCATGTATGGTACCCGTCCTTCTTTATATACCATGTGAGGGTCCCCTTTTGGTAACACATTTTTTATGATGTAGGGTCCTTGCCAGTTTGGGGAGAACTTTCCTTTAGCTTCTACTTGGTGTCGAAGAATGCATTTCAGAATGAGTCGGCCTACCTCGAAGTGCCTTGGACGCACTTTGTTGTTGTAAGCGCGTGCCATTGTTTGCTGGTATAATTGGCCAAAACACACTATTGCTAGCCTTTTTTCATCAATCAACATTAGTTATCCTAATTGGGTCTTTACCCATTCTGTATCTTCAATCTCCGATTCCACAATGATCTGAAGAGAGGGAATTTTGACTTCAACCGGTATCACAACTTCCGTTCCATATACCAGCAGATAAGGAGTTGCACCAACAGAGGTGCGAGCAGTCGTGCGGTATCCCAAAAGATTAAAAAGCAACTTTACATGCCATTTTCTGGAACCTTGGATCATCTTCCTAAGAATCTTCTTGATGTTCTTGTTTGCCGCTTCAACTAGGGGTGTGCCTTCGATTTATCGATTTGATTTTGACCCTTATCGATAATTACTTATCGATTATCGATTTGTACATATGCTTATCGTTATCGTTTCAATAAGGTTTTGATTTTTTCGATTTCGATTTATCGATTTTTGGGGCTTATTGATTCGGTTATCGATTACACCAATAAGAAAATTTGCGGGATTCCACGGAAAGTATATCGCTATAAACACGCCTAACTGATATGGACAAAAAGAAGCTAAAATAAGACGAACACCGTTTATAACATAAAAACTGTGTCGACAAGCACATGCAACAAAACTAAAGTAAGGGATCAAACGTATGCCACCAACATTCCAACGGTATAAAAAGAAAAAATAAAATACATCATCATGGCTAATTCTGTTTTCCATTAATTTGAACTTCATTCCCTTGAACTTTAAATATGATCATTCCTTAAATGTGGTTTGTGTGTGTGTATATATGTATATATATATATTAGAGTTCTTATGTTCAGTTGGTTCAGGGTAGTGATGCCTGAAACTCAGGACAAAAACTCAGTCAAATTATATTCCTTGCTGATGAAGGGATGAGCAAATAGCAATCACTTCGCCAGAAATGGAGAAAAGTATCTATATATATATATAGTAATGTAAACAAAATGTTCCCTTGATATATCAAGGTATAGATCTTTTTATATCAATAAATTATTAAAACTAACGTGAAATTAGTGTAGTCACTATCACATTAGGGACATATATGAAGAAAAAGACGACATTTGATGTAAACAAATAATTCATATACTATCTATTAGTTGTACAAAAAGAAGATTTCATTAGCTGATGCTTTCTGCATATTTTGAGTCGACGCTTACACTGTGAGAGAGAGGTGCTAAAACATGATTGCAGCTACTAATTAAATCTTAATTTAGTAGAATAGCTTCGCCACATTACTGAAGTTGACGGTGATAATGGGTAGCTTTGCCAAAAGGGAGTTCGCCGGAGCTGAAGAATGGGTAGAGAAAATAATAGGTTTAGGTACTTAGGGTAAAGGAAAGGGTATTATAGAATAAGGGTATATTTGTCTTTTTAGTATATCTTATCGGTTTATCGATAAACCGATAACCGAAGAGGACAAAATCGAAATCGAAATCGATAACTCGATAAGGAAAATTTCGAAATCGAAATCGAAATCGATAAATCGATAAACCGATAACAAATAATCGATTCGATTTATCGATAAACCGATTCGAATGCACACCCCTAGCTTCAACGGCCCCATTGGCTTTTGGACGGTAAGGGGTAGAATGGCGATGCATACTTTTAAATTACTCGCATACCCCCTTCATCAAATGACTATTTAGATTGGATGCATTGTCAGTGATAATGGTCTTTGGGATACCAAAGCGACAGATGTTGTTGGAATGAACAAAGTCTACCACTGCTTTCTTGGTGACCGCTTTGAAAGTGACGGCCTCCACCCACTTGGTGAAGTAATCAATTGCAACCAAAATGAATCTCTGCCCATTTGAAGCCTTTGGCTCGATTGGCCCAATAACATCCATTCCCCAAGAAATGAAAGGCCAATTTGAGGACATGGGATGCAACTCTGAAGGTGCGAGTGAATCAGGTCACCATGAATCTGGCATTGGTGACACTTGTGAACAAAACTGAACCAATCTCGCTCCATAGTAAGCCAATAATACCCTGCCCACAGAATCTTCTTCGCCAAAACATATCTATTAATGTGAGGTCCGCATACCCCCGAATGCACTTCACCCATGATTCTCTCAACTTCTGTGGCATCTATGCATCTCAACAAGTTCAAATCTGGGGTCCTTTAGTACAAATTCCCCCATTTAGGAAGAAACCGTCGGCGAGTCGCCTTATAGTTTTTTTTCGATCTCCCTTGGCATGCTCTGGGTATTCCCTTGTTTTTAGGAATCGTTTTATGTCATAATATCATGGTTCACCATCTGGTTCTATCTCAATAGTATTGTTGTAACCGTGTTGATTCCGAACTTGGATTTCCAATCGATCAATATGAGTGTTGCCTGGATAAGGGAGCATCGAGGCTAAGGTAGCCAAGGCGTTGGCTAGCTCGTTGTGAAACTTGGGAATGTTCCTAAACTCGATGGATTTGAATATTTTGCTCAGGTATTGCACACATTGTCTATATGGAATAAGCTTGATATCTCGAGTCTCCCATTCGCCTTGGGCTTGCCGGATAAGCAAGTCAGAATCTCCCATAACCTATAGTTCATGCATATCCTGACGGAGGGCCATTTTCATACCCATGATACAAGCCTCGTATTCTGCCGTATTACTGGTACAGAAGAACCGAAGTCGTGCTGTGGTAGGGTAATGTTGTCCAATAGGTGAAATGAGGATTGCCCCGATCCCATCTCCTTTGATGTTGAAAACCCCATCAAAATACATTTTCCATGCACGACTGTCGTCCGGAACTACTTCCTCTATTGAGTTGACCTCTTCGTCTGAGAAGTATGTGCTTAGTGACTTGTAATCATCATCAACTGGATTCTCTGCCAAATGATCTGCCAAAGCATGTGCTTTCATTACGGTGCGAGTGATATAGACGATATCGAACTCTATGAGCAGAATCTGCCATTTTTCGAGCTTGCCAATGGGCATTGGCTTTTAAAAGATGTACCTCAAAGGATCCATTCTAGATATAAGGTTAGTAGTGTAGGCTAGGAGATAATGCCTCAACTTCTAAGCGACCCAAGCCAAGGCACAATATGTCCTTTCTAAAAGGGTATACTTAACCTCGTAATTGGCGAACTTCTTGCTCAAATAATAGATTACTTGTTCCCTTTTTCCTATTGCATCATGTTGCCCTAGAGCGCATCCAAAGGAATTATCCATCACCGATAGATATAAAAACAAAGGCCTACCATGTTCAGGTAGGACCAATATAGAGGGTTTTGACAGATAATCTTTGATCCTGTCAAAAGCTTTTTGGCAATCGTCCGCCCACTTGATAACATCATCCTTTTCAGCAACTTAAAGATGGGCTCACACGTGATTTTGAGCTGAGAAATGAACCTACTGATGTTGTTCAACCTCTCGAGCAAACTCATGACTTCCTTTTTGTTCATCGGGGGTGGCAGATCTCGAATGGACTTTATCTTAAATGGATCCAATTTGATGCCTCTCCGACTGACTATAAAACCGAGGAGTTTCCTAGATGGAACCCCAAATGCACACTTGACTGGATTAAGCTTAAGGTCATACCTTCGAAGCCGTCCGAAGAACTTTTTCAAATCACGCACGTGATCAGCCTGCGTCTTTGATTTTATGATGCCATCATCGACATATACTTCAATCTCTTTGTGGATCATGTCGTGAAAAATGGTGGTCATGGCCCTCATGTAAGTTTCCCCTTCATTCTTCAAACCAAATGGCATGACTAGTGCCTTCACCAGCTTGGATCATATTCACTAAAGAAAATATCTGGCTGAAGCCATGGCAAATTTCATCAATGTTTGCCTGTGTTGAGGAATTTTGACCTTCTTGGAGTCATGGCTTGACAAAAGTGTAGAGAATGTGAGGGATAGGTTGTTGCAAGACCCGTCCATGATTTTTGTGGTGCTTGGCTTTGTATTCGTCTACTTGTGTTGGCCTGACGCCTAAACCAAAGGTACTCTAGTTACTGGACGGAAAAAGGGGCTCTGAAATTCCTTGCAATGATGCCCCCAAGCCTTTTCCTGGTTCATAACCTTGTCTCAGCATAAGTGCAACCACCATTAACGATGTGGTGGAAAGACGAGGATGCAGAATGGGCTTTCCTTCCTCAACATGGTCCACAACAACCAATTCAAAAGCCTGATAGTCAATGGACTCACACCTTTCGTTAGCCTTAATATAGGGGATTAACGGGTCTTTATAAATGGACGACTCGTCTTCCCCGTGAACAATAATTACTTGCCTGTCATGTTCAAATTTTAGCATATGATGTAAGGTGGATGGCACAGCTCGGGCCATATGGATCCATGGCCTTCCAAGAAGAAAGTTATAATAAATGTCCATGTCAACTACTTGGAAGACAATTTCAAAGTCAACCAGCCCAATCGTCATGCTGAGGTTGATCTCCCCAATGGTATCTCTCGCTGAGCCATCAAAAGCTCGGATGCAGACATTGCTGGGTCGGATTCTATCTATATTGATCTTCATGTTTTGCAAGGTGGAGAGAGGGCATACATCTACGCTCGAGCCTCTATCAACCATGACTCGCTTTACGTAGTGCCCCTCACATTAACAATCAAGTGTAAAGCCCTGTTGTGCCCAGCTCCTTCCTCGGGAAGTTCATCATCAGTAAAGGAGATTTTGTTCACCTCCAAAAATCTGTTGGCCATCTTCTCTAACTGATTCACTATGGTCTTCTATGAGACATGTGCCTCGTTCAGGATTTTGATTAGTACACAGGCATGCTCTTCTGAATGTATGAGTATAGATAGTAGAGAGATTTGGGCAGGAGTCTTTCTCAGTTGGTCAATGATTGAGTAGTCTTGAACTTTCATCTTTTTCAATTCTTCAGTGACTAGTTTCTTTATTGGCAATTGGCCTTCTCTGATTTTCTTGGCCTTCCTCACTCTTCCAGAGAGTAACACCTCCCCGATCGAGTCAAACCTCCAGTTTCCCCCACTTCCTCTATGATTTCCTTTCCTTTGTAGGTCATCACAGTTTTATTATAGTTCCAAGGAATGGTTTTCGTGTTTGTCACAGGGGGTTGCACAACAGGTTTGATTATGATCAACTCTGTTATACCCTTCGTACTGCCCTGATTCTGCCTTGTGATGGGGTGACCTCCAAGGACATACAACTTTGGACTTGGAACATTGGAGCAAACTTTCAACCTCGAGATTTTTGGAACAAATAAAGTTGCCTTCTCTGAGCTCTGGGCGCCTTTCACAAGCAATGACACATCTCGTCTTGGACTTACTTTCAGACCTGTTCTTTCTTGAATTGCTCCTGATGTCATTTCTACTCAACCGATCGTCTTGTATTCTTGATCTCGGCCAATCATTCCCATAAAATGAACATCATTGTGGGCTGGCAACGGGTTGTTTGTCATATTAGGAGGGTCCTCGCCATTCGTCCCTACAATTAGTTTTTCAGTAATAAGTCTTTTATGGCTCTTTTTAGAGTCCAACAGTCATCAGTACAATACCCCGGGGCACCTCAATGATATTCATATCTCGCATTTGCTTGAAATCCCTATGAATCAGGATGCATATGGTGGGGAGAGATGGGTCCAATCACGCTTATTTGCTTCAGCTTCTGGAATAGACTAAAGTATGATTCAGCCAATGGAGTGAATTTTTCCGCCGGCCTTTGCTCTCGACCATAATCCTACATAAAACAAGCATTGTAGGGTACCTGCTGATTGGGAGGCCGAGCATAGAATTGAGAATTGAACACTGTATATTGTGGTACCCACAAAGGATTAAGGAATTGGTAGGGGGGGGGGGGGAATGTTGGGGTTAGCTGGATTGACACTGCGGAACTTGCACATAAGGGTGTGATGCCCCTCTTTGAACTTCCCTAGATCCCGAAGTCATCATGGACCCTTCATCTTTCTTCTTTCTATTTTCCAAATTTCCCGACCCATTTTGGATTGCTTGGGTAGTGGCTTTGAGAGCAGTTTGACTTACAATTATGCAAGTCTTGAGGCCATTGTGGACCATATACCCTATTTTTATTGCTTCTGCAAAAGGTCTACCCATCGCGGACATCATGTTCTGAAAGTAATCAGGCTCTTGAGGCTCTAGAAAACAGTGATAAACTCGTGGTTATTCATGGGTGGCTTGACTCTAGCCGCTTGCTCCTTCCACTTGATTGCATATTCCCTAAAGCTTTCAGTCGGCTTTTTCTTCATATTGGACTAGGAATTGCGATATGGTGCAATATCAATGTTGTACTGGAATTGTTTGACGAAGGCATGGTCCATGTCGTCCCAGACATGCCAGTGAGAGATAGCTTGGTCAATGAACCATTCACAGGCTACCCCCACAAGGCATTCCCCAAAATAAGCCATCATCAATTCTTCTATTCCACATGCACCCCTCAGCTAGTTGCAGTACCTTTTCAAGTGGGCGATAGGGTCGCCGTGTCCATCATACTTCTCAAATTTTTGGGTCTTGAACCCTGGTGGAAAATGGATGTGAGGGAACATGCATAGATCACTGAAAGATACACTTTTGTGACCACCTAGTCCTTGTATGTTCTGTTCAAGACTTTTCATTTTCCTGGCCATCTCTTCTGGCTTACCTGTCTTGGCAGGCTTTTCATTTTCCACTGGTGACTCGTACCGAGGAGTCTGGTTATATGGAGCCAAGACCCTAAAAGCCATATTTGAGGAGTAGTATTGGCCATCATAAACATGAGATGGTGGCTCGTTGTTTGGCCTCATCATAGGAGGTGGTGGCGGGATTATATATACCGGCGCGCCAGACACGACAAGAGGGGTGTTCCTGACTGGTGCGGCTGGAGGTCGCACATTAGAGGTAACATGGGCGGCATGGAAGTTTTAGTTTGGCGCATACCCTGGTGGTAAAATGTGATCGCTCATTGCATGTAGCGGTGGTTGAGTAGCCAGGGGTACCGTGGAAGTTCTTTCTGAGGGACTCTGAGGCGGAGGCTGACCAGAGACCCAAGCCTGATACACATCAGATAGTTGTTGTTTCAATATTCTTACTTCCTCCGACTCTTGCTCAACTGGCTGACCCTGGGGGTCGTCACTGACAAGCTCGATCTCATCATTGTTAGCCATTGTTACCTTTCCCTTAGATCTGGTGAAGTAATGATGTGTTGCCAGTTTCACCACAAACCAACCACCTTAAGCTTACTATATAAGAGGCAAAAAACGTGTTAGGGTTAAGCATTTTGCATATACGAATCACACATAAATATGCTATGCTCCTAAAATTATCACCATCTCTAACATGATTTTGGAAGGCATCATGTTACATTCCGGCTTATACGACTGCTGCTTATTGAAGCTCTTATTTAGTTTTTACTATTCTTCTTCTTCTTCTTCTTCTTCTTCTTCTTCTTATTATTATTATTATTATTATTATTATTATTATTATTATTATTATTATTATTGTTGTTGTTATTATTATTGGTTCTCTCTCTCTCTCTCTCTCTATATATATATATATATATATATGTTTTAGCTTTTCTTTTCACTCACCTCATATTGATTCCTCATTTTAGAGTCACTAAAAAATATTTCGATCGAACCTTTTGGGGGTTGCCTACGTATCATGTCGCCACATGAATCAGATCATTACGTAGTTCAGGGACACGACCATTTTTTTAACTTACAAAACAAACATCTTTTTGGTTCGTTTTTGATTTTTTCTTAAACAAAATCTTTTTCATTGATTTTCATTTTTTGATACAAGACTCAAAAACAAGAACTACATAAAGATAACCATTTAAATAAGACCAGACTTGACTCAAACAAACTTTTTAAGATAAACGGCAAAACAACTAAACTCAAAACACCAAAAGACTCTTACAAACTCGAAGACCACAAAGGAATAATAAAAGTGGACTGCCAGCTAAAAGAAAATCCAAAATTCTACAGGAGAATCCACCAGCATCACTGCAGTCATGGTGCTTATTCCTGCGGCTGACCCCAACGTCGCGGTATATCCTCTCTAAGTCTGCAGCTATGTGACAGGCGACGTTCAATGACACTTCTGCAAACCGCTCGGGCATCATTCCCTGGCAATTCCTGCAAGCTCGGGAGGTATATGTGGCTACCTCGAGGATCTTTCCCTTAATGTGCTTCTAAGACAAATGCAACTCTTGATTTTGTTGACCACGAGTTTCGTCTAGATCCAACGCATCATGCTCGCGCTCCAAGGCCATATCTCTCTGGCGTCGAACTTCTAGTGACTCTCCCTCGAATCGATTGATCACCTTTTGGTAGTGATGTCTTTCTATTTCAAACTCGGCGATCTGGCGCTCTTTACTTGATTCGACTCCCTCTAATTGATCCCTTAGACCTTGGATTAGTGGAGAATAACTCATGCGCGAATGATCACGGACTACCCTGAACTGGGCTTCTCTCTCTTCCTGTTGCTGAGCTGTTGTGGCTATGTTCTTCTTCCGAATTTGGGCTTTGAGTTCTTACTTCTCTCGTGCCCATTGAGCTTTCTCTTTCTCAAAAGAATCATACAACATATCCTTGTCTACTTTAACGATGCTAATCTCTTCTTGCAGTGCTCCGAAAGCAGATTCATAATCTCGTTTTATCTCTTTCATGGCCAGCCCAACTCTGTTTCGAATCGCGGCCTCCCACTCTGCAGTGCTCTTCGCGAGTGTCCTCGGTCTATATGCGAGAGCATCTTGATTATAAAACCACTCAAGATAAGAAGGATTCAGCTCACCCCATTCTCGATATGCCACCATGGTGTCACACTCGAGTATCTTAGTGCCATTCCAAACACGTCGAGCATAAGCTTCACGAATGGGATCCTCTGATGTTGCTTCCCAGATAAAGTTTTCCATAGTCTCTACCAGGGGCATTATCTGTTTGTGGCCCAACTGACGTAGAACTCTCATAGGAGCATATGGTTGATAACCCCGAAGACCCATCAAGATCAGAAACGGATGGCAAGATGACTTGTAGATGACATATTGTGCGGCGAACCAAGGATAATTCCATGTAATATGATCATCTGTTAAGGAGTGAAGTTACTCGCTCCAATCTTGGTCACTTTCTGGAAAACTCTGAATCTCCAACCCACTCTTCAATCTAGCATTATAATGGCAAACATGATTACCCCATCAAGTACGGTGGTCTACTGATAAGGATGATGGAAAAGATGATTCATGAACCACTTCTGAAGCAGGAGGTTGCAACCTTCAAAGAAACCTTTTCCTTCCCAGCACCTGGTCAATGCACGAAAGATATCTACTAACACCATAGGAAGATTGAAGGAATCATTTCTTTTCATCATGGAAGTGACTATCCCAGATAACTGAATGTTGATCTTTCGATCCTCTCTTGGGAAGACCATGCACCCCAAGAAAGATGCGATGAATGCTTTTCGTCCATGTTCTCGCCATGTGTGTTGGTTATGTTTGTTAACAAGCTTCGTCCCATATTATGAGAATCCCCCTTCATATCCGTACTTGTCATACAAGAAATCTGGGCGGACCTGCCCTTGCGCCACATGTGCTATCTCAGTGTGGTTGATCCACATTTGCTCAAGGAAGTTGGTAGCAGTGACATCCCTGGGAGCCAAAAGTCTCTTTGTTCGACTCTTATGCCCCAGATCTAGCAAATTCCTCCAAGGTAGGAGTCACTACAAACCCATTGAGACGAGACACATTATTCTTCGGGTCCCAAAAGTAAAGCAAAGCCTCGATGAGTTCTCGTTTGGGCTCAATTTACATGATGTTTACCAAGTTTTTCAAACAATCCTTGATCTTTCCTTGCTCAAAGCCTTCCATGTTGTCCCACCATCGCTTCAATAACCTAGGCACTTTGTCAACAATCTTAAAGGGCGGGTGCTCTTCATCTCCCAGCCTCGTCAGGTCTCCCACTAACTGAATTCATATTGTACCTAGATAAATAAAAATATGAGGTCAAGTCCTAATCTGAACTAAAAAAAAATGAAGCTAAGCTGACTTTTGAACAGACGAACTTCCTATGGGAGGAAGGTTAGACTCTAGAAGGATTAACAAGACATGAAAAAACGGCCAGACAAGGGACAAGATGATAAAAGGCGACGAAGGGGACAAAATCGTTATTCTTATGAAAACGGCTCTTCAGTACCTCCAAGAAAAGAACTTAGGCTGTTTCGGTAAAAACATCCGGACACATGGATAAGCGGGCACAACAAATATTTATTTTTTATTTTTATGAAAACATCCATTTGGTACTTCAAAAACAACTATAAGGTTGACTTGGCAAAAATGGCCGAAAACAAAGGGACAACACGGCAAAAACAAAATGACTAATTTACAAAATAGCCCTTCGATACTCCCGAGGAAGGTTTAAAGGCTGTCCCGGCAAAAACGGTAAAAAATAAAGATGAAATGATAAAAGGTGTTAAAAATGAGCAACGTAACCGTGTTGTAAGGAAATATCCCTTTGGCACTTCCGAGGAAGATATTAGGGCTATATCGGAAAAATGGTTCGACATAAGAGCAAAATGGTGAAATATTAGGTATATTTACGAAAATTGCCCTTCGACAGTTCCGAAGAAGGTTTTGAAGTTGTATTGAAAAACATGACCGGATGCAAAGACAAAAAGCGGCCAAAAAAATTGAAAAATATTATGGATAGTGGACACACTGATTTTGAAAGCTCTCGCAAAAATGGGATCCGAACCCGATGAAGGTTTCCTATGTACCCCACTGAAATTATGACCAAGACTTGACCATTTTTTTAAAATAAATATTATTATTATTATTTTGGACACCTCTTGCCGGATCAGTCCTTTTTTTATATAGTAAAAATGAATTATTTGTACAAAACAGGAGGGAAGGATTTTTTTTCTATTCCGCTTAACTAAATGCAAGCAAGCCTTCCAAATGATGCAGCAAGTAGCACATAAGTGAACATGATGGTCTCAAAAAGGATACCTGTCTTATACGAATCGACTCATGTGCCGAGCTTCGCTAAGTCAAATGCGCATGATGCAACAAAACGATCCTACTAGGGATAACCAGGCATGTGGCTTGTTCTTCTAGGTTTTAAAAATCCGAGGGGATGAAGTGTATCTAGATTGTCTATAAAACGAGCAAACAACTCGAGTTGGGTAGGGATAGCGTACCGGGAGCAATACTTCTCCGGCTTAAATACTGGACCCTCCCCATTCTTAAATATGGGTGACTAAATCCTTCACCGGCAGCCCAGACCCACCGACTTTATCTAAAGAAGAATGGGGCGTGTATCCGCAATACCTGGAATTGTATTTAGAAGACTCATATGGGGTGCGCAAGAAGACATTTTATAATACGGTTCAACAATATCAAAGCGGTAAAGAGCTAGCAAGTAGCACATTAGGCCCAAATAAATCATAGTATAAACAAATTTAATAAAGCCAAATAATGTCAATGTACAAGCTTGAATTCTTGAATGTCTCCAAATAAATCATAGTATAAACAAATTTAATAAAACCAAAAATCTTTATTTATCTTTGACATTTTCTTTTTCTACAACACGATCAAGATTGTCATGAAATATTACTGGAAAGGAAAGATAACCAGAACACACAATATCACACACCATAGTAAGAGTCGTTTAAACAAGAATTTTATTTACATTTTTCGGGGATAATTTTTCACTTTGTTTCAAAATTAGTATTTGGTTATAAATTTTTTAAAATCCAACTTAGAGTTGCATTCCAATTTTGGAAAAGTGCTCTGAACCTGTTTTAATTTTTAATTCCATCTTCATAAATTTCAAATAAAGTACTCTTCTCTTTGTCACAAAACGTATAATCAAACACAACTTCGTCTCCAACTCTAACTTCATAAATTTTAAATAAAATAAAAAAATATTTGGAATTTATGGCTAAACGTCTACTAAAAGTATTTTTGAGTTATTTTAGCTTAACAATTGGTACCAGAGTCAATGGTTTAGCGGGACTAGTATGAAAATAGCGAAGTGTGGCATAGGGCCCGACATAGGGGCTTTGACCGTCTACAGGCCGGTTTACCAGTAGGTTTGAAGACGCATACACAACCTTTGGGTTTCGGCAATCACAAATACTCGGATGATGTGAGCGGCACACAAGTAGTGTCCAAATTAACCATAAATAGTGATGTATCATGTTTAAGTGAGAGATTGTTGGATGTATGACAATGTCCCACATGGAAGTAGAAAAAAAAAAACTATCTACTTATATACTCTCAATGGTGCAAGGCCTTTCCGGGACAATCCTTTGGCGCAAAGCAAACAATTAAAAAAATAAAATATTTTGGCTCATATATATATAACTCTAGTACTAATTTTTAATTTTTTATGATGTAAAATAGAAATCACACAGATATGCAAAGTGATCGAGAAGACAAAATAGATAATCAAGCAAATACATAACACAGATACAATAAATGCAAACCGTTAGTAGTTGCATAAACGTCAAATTTATTCCCATCTTAATGTATTTACACGATTATTTATATATAATTAGGCTTAAAGAATGGTAATCTCGACTACTGAAAGAAGAAAGTCTTTAATCAATAAACTACTACAACAACAAAATATCCAGTATAATCCTATGGGTGGATATATGGATGATAGTGAGTACGCAGACCTTACCCCTACTTGGAGAGATAGAGAGGTTGTTTCCGATAGACCCCCGGCTCAAGAAAAGGTGGAAATGAAGAATACGGGAGAAGAAGAGGAGGAAAGTGGGGGGGGGGGGGGGGGGGGGGGGGGGAGGGGGGAGGCGATAAACAAATAGGAGAAAAGTAGAATCAAATAGTAGCCATCAGAGAGCATCAATATCTTGTAAACGGGGAGAAAAGTAGCATAAAATAGTAACAATCAGAGAGAAACAATCCCACTAGAAATTTATAAAAACAAAGGACGTACTTGTACCAGATACAATAACAAACTAGAAGGAAGTAACTTTCAACCCACAGAAAGAATATTATTAGTACTACTGGTGAACCTATGAAAAACTCGCAACTACCTGACAACCCACCACCTTAATCCTCGACCTCTACACCTTCCTATTGCTAGCCATGTCCTCGGTTAGGTGAACCACCGACATGTCATGCCTAATCACCTCTCCCCAATACTTTTTAGGCCTACCCCTGCCCTTCCTCAAGCCTGTCATGGTCAACCTCTCACACCTCATGACCGGGGCATCTATATCTCTACTCTTCACATGCCCAAACCATCGCAACCTCTATTCACGTAAGGCTTCCATGGGTGTCACTCCCACATTGTCCCTAATAACTTCATTCCTGATCTTGTCTTTCCTGGTAGGACCACACATTCATCTTAATATCTTCATTTCTACTACGCTCATCATTTGGACATGAGACTTCTTGACGGGCTAACACTTAGCTCCATACAACATAGCTGGTCTAACCACCACCTTGTAGAATTTTCCCTTAAGTCTAGGCATTACATTCTTATCACATAAAACCCCTGAAGCTAGACTCCATCTCATCCAACCCGCTCTAATGCGATGAGTAACATCCTCGTCAATTTCCCCGTTGCCTTAGATTATAGACCCAAAATACTTGAAACTATCTCCAGTGGGAATGACTTGAGTATCAATATTAACTTATACTTCTTCTTCATGCCTCTCCTCACTGAACTTGCACTCCAAGTATTCAGTTTTCAACCTACTCAACTTGAAACCTTTGGATTCGAGCGTCTGTCTCCAAACTTCCAACCTAGCGTTAACACCTCCTCGTGTTTCGTCAATCAGTACTATGTCATTAGCAAATAACATGCACCATGCCACCCCTCCTTGTATGTGACGTGCCAGGACATCCAACGCTAGTGCAAACAAAAACGGGCTAAGGGTCGATCCCTGATGCAACCCCATCTCCATTGGGAAATGTTCCGAGTCTTCTCCCACACTCCTCACCCGAGTCTTAGCGCCTACGTACATGTCCTTAATCACCCTAATGTACGCTATTGGGGCTCCGCTAACCTCCAAACACCTCTATAGCACCTCCCTCGTGACTTTGTCATAAGCCTTCTCAAGGTCAATGAACACCATGTGCAAGTCCTTTTTCCTCTCTCTACACTACTCCACCATTCGTCTCACAAGGTGAATGGCTTCTGTGGTTGACCGTCTCGGCATAAATCCGAACTGGTTCTCAGATAAAGATATGCCTGTCCTCACTCTCTTCTCCACCACTCTCTCCCAAACCTTTATATTGTGACTCAGCAGCTTGATACCTCTATAATTGTTGCAGTTCTGGATATCACCTTTGTTTTTGTACAACGGAATCATCAAACTCCACCTCCAATCTTCAGGTATCTTATTCATCTTGAAAATGATGTTAAACAAGCTAGTAAGCCACTCCAAGCCTACCCTACGCGCTTCTTTCCAAAATTCCACCAGGATCTCGCCTAGTCGCCTTACCCCTCCTCATCTTCAGTATAACCACATCAACCTCCTCACACCTAATACGCCCACAAAACCCAAAATCTCTCTGAATCTCTGAGTTCTTCAACTCACCCAGCACGATGTTCCTATCTCCTTCCTCGTTCAAGAGTCTGTGGAAGTACTCCTGCCATCTACGCCTAATACACGCCTCTTCCACCAATACCTTACCGTCTCCGTCTTTGATGCACCTCACTCGATCCAGGTCCTAAGGCTTCCTCTCCCTAATTTTGGCTAACTTGTAAAGCTTCCTATTCCCTCCTTTGCCCTCAAGATCCCCATACAATCTTTCAAAAGCTGCAGTTTTGGCCGCTGTAACCGCGAGCTTCGCCTCTCTCCTTGCCTTCTTATAGTACTTTCTATACGACCTTCACCCTTCCTATTATGTGCTCCCCACTAGCTTCAGATACGTTGTGTTTTTAGCTTCCACTTTTCCTCGGACCCCCTCATTCCACCACCAGTCCCCTTTTTGGCCACTCGAGTAACCCTTCGAGTCCCCTAACACCTCCCTAGCAGTTCCCTAATGCAGTTTGTTGTCATGGTCCACATACTACTCGCGTCCCCATTGCTCCTCCAGGCCCCCATAGCCAACAACTTCTCCCCCAACTCCTGAGTTTTTCCCTTAGCCAAGGCTCCCCACTTGATCTTAGGTTGTTCGTACACCACTCTCTTCTTACACACCCCCTTAACCTCCAAATCCATTACTAGGAGCCCATGCTGCGTCGACAAACACTCACTCGGGATAACCTTGCAATCCTTACACATACCCTTATCACCTCTCATGAGGAGAAGATAATCAATCTGAGTCTTGGCAACCGTACTCCGGAAAGTGACCAGGTGATCCTCCCTCTTCTAAAAACCCCTGTTAGCTAGAACCAAATCAAAAGCTTTAGCAAACTCCAACAACGAAGTACCGCCCTCGTTCCTGGCCCCGAAACTGAACCCGCCATGCACCTCGTCATAACCCCTAAACATCTCTCGAGCATGACTATTACAGTCACCCCCATGCAAATCTTCTCGGACTGCGGGATACCACACACAACTTCGTCCAAATTCTCCCAGAAGCGCCTTTTGACCTCCTCGCTCAGTCCTGATTGAGGCGCGTAAGCACTAATCACGTTAAAAGTGAACCCGTTAACCATTAGCTTAATAATCAACAGCCTATCATTCACCCTCCTGACATCCACAGCTAACTCCCTAAGGTGCCTATCAACTAAAATGCTTACCCCGTTCTTGCCTCCAACACCCCTCGTATACCAGAGCTTATGCCCATTAACGTCCCGAGCCTTCGTCCCCCATCTAGTCTTTAATTACTTAAGAAACTAGTGCTAAGAATTAAACAGTTGACTAAAGTAACTTTAAAGCGATATAATTTGTGGTACTTAGATTTGATCTTGGTTTAGTTTTTGAAAACTAAATAAAAATTCATTAAAAACAATATTTCGGAGACAGGTCTGATTTCAAATTAGTTTTTTTGTTAATAATCCTGCAGAGAATATTTGCATTAATTTTTCTGAGAAACTACCTTTTTAGACTAAACTTTTGGGTTCTCAGAAAAGAGAAGGCTCTTTATAAGAAGCTAACGGGACGGACTGGCCGCCGCTTCCCTTAAGCTTTATTTTCTGATTTCTCTCCAGACAGATCATGTTCAACGACTAAGTTAATATCTGTAATTATTTGTACTTTCAGAGAATAATGTATAACATCAAGTGAATAAATATAATGCAATATTTCTTATTACAACGAACTATGGGAAAAACTGTCTTTCCGTCGAATCAATTTAGTTCTATAAGCCAAGTGGTGTCAACTTTTCTATTTAGTACATAGTTGATAATGCAAGTGCACGTTACGTTTTGGCAAATTCTGGTTCAGTTCTTTAGAAATAATAATCTTCGGATCCACCGGGTGAAGCTGGCCCATTGAGTATGGGTTCGGTCGAACCACAATTATTTTAGTCCAATTTATAAATTTATCTTAAAAATTTATTGAATAAATCCTGATTCCGCATCCGAGGATCCAAGTTATCCAACTTTAGCAAAGAGAAGAGGAAAGTATAATAATGTGAATTTGTAATGGTGCTCATAAATTTTGTGTACCTCTTTTTTGTTTGGCTTAATCGTATTGGGTAATATAGTACTATATCGATTGTATGTTTTTTTACCTTCTTCTTTAATGAACAAATGAATACTTTCTTCGTTTTAATTTATGTGACACTTTCTTTATTAGTCTCTTTTAAGGAAAATGACATATTTTAAATTAAGAATAATTTAATTTTAAGTATTTAATTTTACCCATTTTATCCGTAAGAAAAAACTTTATAATTACATAAATGTTATAAATAGAATTCTACTTATGTGAACGTCTATATTCTAGAGAGATTATACGGTTTGTTACTTGGTGACTAAGTCACCTTTTCCCTATAAATAGAGGGGTTCTATTCCATTGTAGTTCATCCCAAAATTCAATAAGAATTCTCTCTCTCTCTTTCTTTGCAATATTGTTCTTCTTCTTTTATTGTTTTATAACACGTTATCAGCACGCACGAGACTCTAACCAATTGAGTATAAGTTTTGGAATTGAACATAATGATTGTTAATTGTTCCATGAACTCTCTTCATAATTAAATTCTGGATTTAAGGTAAGTATTTTACTTTATTTTTCTCTTTTAAATTCTTGAAATTCTATAATTTGATTTTATATACAAACAAAGACAATATACTTTGATTATAACTCTAATAGGGTTTGCAAGAAATTATAACCACTTGAAGTGATAAAATTGATATGTCTTGCCATGATCAGATTGATGTATGATTTTGGGCACAAGAAGTGAAAATACGTCCCATTGAATTTGCTTCATTCTCATTCCCCTTAAGAGAATTTGATAGCAATATGTGATAAGTCTGAAAGAAGATAAAATTATTACCGTGAAAGTATCAATGGATGTGGACGTGGAAATAGACAAAATTATAATCGTCTATCATCATTGTGATAATGGGAATAATAAGGATTCTCAAAATAATCCTTCACTCTGTAAAAATAATATTTGTCATAGATTTCACATGAGATTTTGTAAAGCACATATAGATGATTATGGTCCATTCATAATGTGAATGTGACAACATCTAATTTACGAATACATATTCATTCTTCAAAGAATATGAACGTGCTAGTGGTAATGAATATACCACACTCACCTCTAGAAGGGGGTTTGAGACGAAATAAGAAAATAATGTCATTATTATGACATGAATGGTCATTGGTCATGTACCTATTGTACGCCAAAATATTTTGGCAATGTGATTATTAAAGGACAACGATAATGCAACAAATAGATCTTGCATATAATTTTGACCATGACCATAATGGTATAACTTTCTCTTTGAAAGAAATATTCATCATATGGATGTTGATGAATATGTGGTAGTACAAGATTAATTGAGAACTCTGGAAGAGTCAATTATACTATTTTGGAGAAACACAATTGATTACCAATAAGGTATTGTGTCATAGTAAGTCTCAAAGAAACTTATTGAGTTTCTAAATTATTCGCGAAAGAGGTTTGTTATATTGAGACTATAAATAAGGGAAAATTTTAATATCTTCTATTACTACAATTTGTAGCAAAGTAATATGTATGTGAAAAGTTACCCGCTTTATTCTCCAGTTTGTACTACACAAATAAAAGAATACCACAACAAAGTGAATGTTTATTGATATAAAAACCATATCATAATAAACTTGGAGTTTATTGATAATTGCACATGTCGTGGTGTAAAGCTGAAATTTATCAATATTGATGTTTTATCCAGTTGGAAAAATTGGTTTAGCCATATCAATTTAAGTATGATGTGCAAAAATAAAAGAGAATTCACATGGGTAAATATTAAAGAACTAGAAAGTTCTTTATGAAATCTCTTATGTTACTTGTTCTCATTAATTAATTGGCCAACTAAAATTGGTATTGAATCCCATGAATGCTGAAAATATCAAAGGTGAATATGTGACCATTCACCTGCCATGTATACCACATAAGATGCATCTATGAGATGGTTACATGTACAATTATTATTACCTCGCAACCTGTTGTTTGCAAGGGAACTTGCTAAATAATTTAATTTAGAGCATAATTTCCAAATTGTCTATTCAAGATAGTTCATCTTATAAATTGGTTTACATCACAATTGGTTTAGCAAAATAATTTATTGAGTGCCTCCACTTAATAGCTAAACTATTGCTTATGAGAACAAAATTATTTATATCAGTTTGATATACAATATATACGAAAGTATATTACATTCTCCTCTCACAAGTGGTTCAGGGTCAGAAACCAAATAATTCCATCTTATTATTATTGATATGCGGTGTATATTTTTATTAACACCATAATGCACAAAGATGAGTTCTCAAAATTGAGAAAGAACGTTAATTTTTCTAACATGAGGGGGAGACCAGAATAAATAGTTGAGAAAAGGTTATGTGGAATGAATTATCATTTGTACATCTAGATCCTCGAATAAGATAATATGAACTTGAAGGTCATAAAAAGATAATTCATTTGCAATATATTTCAAAGCATGCCAGACGCATTTGCTGACCCAAAGAAAGTAACTATATTCTCATTGCAAATGCCTATTAAGTCCTAGAAGGACAAAGTCTATGCTTCACTTAAAGTGTATAGATAAATCGGTTCAAATATATTTCTTGATAAAGAAGATGAGCAAATGATTAAAATAATCATAATAAAGGAGGCAAGTGATCTAGAAGATCACATGACGTAACACTTCATAAAATCTTAGGAGAGATTCAGGTACCTGAATAAATTAATGAAGAGATCTTTATGTCATGTCTCTCTCTCTCTCTCTCCATATATATATATATATATATATATATATATATATATTGGAACCGATATAAAATGTTCGTTGACGACATTTATCATAGCGCTAAGTATAAATGAGGATCTTAAGTCTATCGAATACAGACACAAAAATGTTGGCCAAATAAAAGAGATACAATTCGAAAGAATTGGTTTCATATGAAATACATGTAATTTTGGATATATAGTTCAAACACTCGAAAGTATAAAGTCAATGGTGTGTGCAATCTCTTTCATCTATCTTATATGTCTAGCATGACATGAAAACTTAATGAAAATCTAAATTCTATTTATATGGCTTATATGACTTAACTTATATGGCAATCCCTGGAGGACATTGCTTAAAACATATAGAATTCTTGGTCATGAAG
Source organism: Nicotiana undulata (assembly GCA_005239495.1). NCBI lineage: Eukaryota > Viridiplantae > Streptophyta > Magnoliopsida > Solanales > Solanaceae > Nicotiana > Nicotiana undulata. Next base: position 34,440 of record ML288379.1, read on the forward strand.
TATGATAATAGATGAATTAGACTATATTTTTACACCTAATGAACCATACTTTATTATGTTTTTAATGTAAATATTAATAACAAAATGCTCTGATTAGTGTTTTTATGCTTTGCAGGATATATTATATGATGAGAGATACTTTGGAGAAGTTTGGAGTCAATTAAGGGAGTTTGAGGCCAATCGAGAAGAACCCGTGAGAAAAGAACAAGAAAAAGGCCAAGTTTGCTGGAAAATAGTCCACCGCGACCGCGTTCGACCGCGGCTGGAGCGCGGCAGGCAAGTCAGTCAGATTCAGAGAGTGCGTAATTCACCGCGGTCACGCGGCGTTCCTGCCGCAGCCGCGTGCGATCATTGACAAGACAGAAAATTTGAAGGACCAAAGTGCAAAACACGGGAATAAATTGCCTAAACCTATTTAAACGTTATAACTTCGCCCAAAAGAGACATTCTTATTTTTAGATACAAAAAGGAGGCAAGTATCATTGTGAGAAGACAAACAACAATTAGAGTTTTATAATTTCTTCCTTTGATCTTTATTTTGATTATTATGATTTCCTTTGGGTTTTTATTGTTCTTGAGCATGAGTAGCTAACTTTTATAATCTAAGGTTTTGGTGGAACCCGTTGGGGATGAACTAATTATGATATTAATATAGTTTTATTTGGTTTTTAATCTCTATTTGTTCAACTATGTTATTGTTGTAGTTGATTGAAGGGCCCTCAATTAGCTGTTCCTATTTATTATGTATCTACTTGAGAGAGAGTGCATATTTAGGTAGTTGTTTGAATAACATCACTCCCGTAGTATAGGCGAGAGTCATAACCGAGGGTTTAGAGGTTGGATTAGAGATAACGATGCCTCGGGTGCAATCTAAAATGAACTGTAATACAAATTAGCTAGCGTAACTTGAGAGAGTGCGTCTAGTAAATTGTCATAATTACTTGAGAGAGATTTATGATAGCTGGAGTGTTCATGATTGATAGAGACAACTAAGTCAAACTATAGGAACTACACAAGAAGGAATTTCACCAACGGGGTAAACCATAACCTTAGACCTTTATTCCAATTGTTTACACTTTATTGTTAGTTAATCTTTAGTTTGTTATTTCTGTTCAGCTGTAGTAGTATAAACAATACAAAGTGATATTCATAACTTTTGAGAAAGTTGATTATTGAGAATTTAATACTCTAACAACAACATTTGATACACCTAATTCCCTGTGGGATTCGACTCTGGGCAAAATACCCGGATTATATTTACAACGTCCGCTTAGTCTTTTAGTAGACATAGTTGAGCGTGATCAAATTTTGGCGCCGTTGCAGGGGAGTTAACAGTATTATCATTTGTAGTTGGAGGAAAATGCACAATTCTTAAGTATAGTCAAATTTCTTTGATTTCATACATATATTGAATTTTTAACGTTTGCTAAATCGGTGGTACATGTGCATGCCTAGAAAATCCTCGCTAACTGATGAAGTATTTGAAGCCTTGCCAGACCCCGAAAATTTTTTCAAGGCCTTGAACAGGGCCAACCGGAAGAGAAAACAACAACCATTCATCGAACACATTGAAACAGACATGGCAGACCTGAATGACAGGATCAACAATAATAACGGGGAAGATGTGGTTGACCGAGCATGACACATTGCAGCGCCTGAGGTGCCCTTATATGACTAGGCCTAACCCACAACAGAGAATTTGGCCACCGCAATTATGGTCCCGCAGATAGAAGCCGAGTCCTTCCAAATCACAAACAATATGCTGCACTTGCTGCAGAATAAGGGGCTATTTTCGGGGTCATACATTGAGGATCCCCAACAATATTTGAAGAATTTCCTGTCAATCTGCAAGACACAGAGGCAACCAAACGTCACTCCGGAGGCAATAAGACTGTTGCTATTTCCGTTCTCAGTGACATGAGTAGCCCAGAATTGGCTCAAATCGCTCCTTATCAATTCTATTACTACATGGGAGGAATTGGTCAAGCAGTTTTTCAATAAATTCAATTCACCGAACAAGACAGCGCAACAAATTGATGAGATCTTGAGCTTCTGGCAGAAGCCTATGGAGACACTGCAGGAGACATGGGAACGGTTTAAAGGGATGCTGGTAGTTTTTCCTCACCATGGCATTCTAGAACAGATGTTGGGGCAGCGATTTTATATGGGTCTGGCTGATAGTGTGAAAGCTAATGTTGATGCTTCAGCGGCGGAGCATTCCTTAGTAAAACATGGAGAGAAAGCCAGGCTTTACTTGATAAAATGGCACAAAATTTAGTGTGGATGACCAGGGGTGAACCTATTACCCCAATCGTTCACTCAGTGCCATTAGATCCGTCCAACTCTATTGCTGAAAATATGGCAACTTTGATGACATAGATGAGCTTACTTACGAAGAAGGTAGAGGAGTCAGGGCAGAAGCATCAAGTTCATATTATAGACACTACCAATGGGGGCTTATGCACATATTGCATTAGCCAACCAATTGGTAATTAGTGGAATGCAGATTGCGATCATCTTCACTACCTGGAGAATATGAACTATGTGTCAAATTATTGGGGCCGGAGATAGGGTGGACAAAATTGGGGTCAGCAAGTTCAGCCGTATAGACCACCCCATCAGCAGCAGAATAATGGAAACATGGGTGCCATGAGACCTCATGGTAATGCGGAACCTTACCAAAGGCCACAAGGGTATAACCATCAGAATCAACAACAGGCATACCACCCTCCTCAGTAACAACATGGGGGAAGGCAAGAAGATGGGTTTTCTAGGCTTGAAGCGATGATGCAACATGCGATTGGGTCGACTGCCAAAATGAGTGAGAGAGTAGATGCACATGATGCATCTATTAAAAATATTGAAGTGCAGTTGGGACAAATATCAATGTTAGTGAACAATCGTCCTCTTGGGACTTTACCTGCAGACACTCAGGTGAATCCTAAGGACCAGGGCCCGAAGCAGCTAATGGTAGTGAGTCTCCGCAATGGCAGGGACTTAGACTTGGAGCAAGATCTAGCTCGTGAAAGCAGGCACGCAGAGACACTAGTACTAGTGCCGATTGAAATTGATGATTTAACCAGCTTGACCAAGGTAACAGTGCAAACTGCTGAAGGAGAACCCAGTGTGCAGAGTGAGGCTGAAAAGGAAGCGGAGATAGCCCCAGAGCCAATAGTTGAGGTGGTAGTCGAGAAAGAAAAATCCCAAATTACTGGGAAGAAGAGACCGCCAGCACCATTCCCTCAAAGGCTGGAAAAATACCAAAAGGATGAGCAGCATAAAAAGTTCTTGGATATGCTGAAGCAGATACAGGTAAACATTCCTTTGATTGATGCTCTGAAAGAAATGCCTGGATATGCGAAGATGATGAAGGACTTGATGTCCCGGAAGTTTAATTTCCAAGACTTGGCAACTGTGACTCTTACTCAGACTTGCAGTGCTGTGGTAACACGACCTATTGCGGAAAAGTTGTCTGATCCAGGGAGTTTTACAATTCCCTGCACCATTGGTAATTTTGCTTTTTCCAAAGCGATGTGAGATTTGGGGGCCATCATTAATCTAATTCCCCTTGCCATTTACAAGAGACTAGGTATTGGTAGAGCCAGACCAACTTCCATTGGGTGAATAGACCATTGGGTATTCTGGATGATGTTTTGGTGCAAGTGGGGAAGTTTGTGTTCCCTGCTGATGTTGTGATATTGTACTGTCGAGTGGATGAGGAGATTCCCATAATCTTGGGAAGGCCATTTTTGGCCACAGGCAGAACCCTCATTGATTGTGAGACTGGGAAGCTCAAGATGAGGCTTAATGATGAAGAAATCACATTCAATGTGTAGAAATCCATGAGGCGACCGAGTGAGTTCGCCAACTGTTCTCTCATTGATGCTGTGGATGTGATAATGGAGGAAGATGATGTGTCCTTAACTATTGAGGACCCCCTTGCTGCATGTTTAATGAATTTGGATGAGGTAAATGGGGAGGAATTGGCAGAGTGGGTGTTAACACTTGAAGGTAAAGGGGTATGGCCGAGGGCTCTCGAGTTTGAACCATTGCACTTAGAGAAAAGAGAGAGCCCGCCAGCCAAGCCATTTGTGGAAGAACCACCCAAACTGGAGTTGAAACCACTGCCAGCCCATCTCAGGTACGCATTTCTAGTCCCTAACTCTACGCTACCTGTTATTATCTCATCAAGTTTGTTAGATGTGCAGGCAAATCAGCTGTTACAGGTACTATCTGAGTGCAAGACTGTCATTGTATGGACCATGGCAGATATCAAAGGGATCAACCCGGCATATTGCATGCATAAGATTCTCCTAGAAGAGGGACACAAACCTTCCAGGGAACACCAAAGGCGCTTGAATCCAAACATGAAGGAAGTGGTGAAGAAAGAAATCATCAAGTGGTTAGATACAGGAATCATTTTCCCCATCTCTGACAGTAGTTGGGTTGGCCCAGTACAATGTGTTCCAAAAAAGGTGGCATGACGGTGGTAAAGAATGACAAAAATGAGTTGATATCTACAAGAACCGTCACGGGCTGGAGAATATGCATGGATTACAGAAAGCTGAATCTTGCCACCCGGAAGGACCACTTCCCACTTCCCTTTATTGATCAAATGCTCGACAGTCTTGCCAGGACGTCTCACTTTTGTTTCCTGGACGGGTACTCAGGGTACAACCAGATTTCAATTTCCCCAAAAGATAGGGAAAAGACCTCCTTCACGTGCCCATATGGGGTATTTTCCTTCAGAAGGATGCCATTCGGCCTCTGCAATTGACCTGCCACATTTCAAAGGTGCATGATGGCCATATTCACAGACATGGTGGAAGATATCATGGAGGTATTCATGGATGATTTCTCAGTAGTGGGAAATTCATTTGATGAGTGCTTAGCAAATCTGACCCGTGTACTAAAGAGGTGCATCGAGACGAATCTTCTGCTTAACTGGGAGAAGTGCCATTTTATGGTACAAGAAGGGATCGTCTTGGGGCACTTGGTGTCGAGTAAAGAATTGAGGTGGACCGAGCCAAAGTAGATGTGATTGAAAAGCTTCCACCTCCCACATCAGTCAAAGCTATACGTAGTTTCCTTGGGCATGCCGAGTTCTACTGGCGATTTATCAAACACTTCTCTAAGATCGCCAACCCCCTATGTAAGTTTCTTGAAAAAGATAACCCCTTTGTGTTTTCTGTTGATTGCAGGGTGGCTTTTGAGGAGCTGAAAAAGCGGCTAGTCAGGACACCAATTATCGTTGCCCCAGATTGGGAGCAACCGTTTGAACTCATGTGCGATGCCAGTGACTACGCAGTGGGATACCTGTTGGGTCAGCGCAAAGATAAAATAATGCACCCAATTTACTACGCAAGTAGGACTTTGAGTGGAGCTCAGCTGAACTACACGGTGACCGAAAAGGAGATGTTGGCGGTAGTGTTCGCCTTTGACAAGTTCAGGTCTTACTTGATCGGGTCAAAGGTGATTGTGTACACTGATCATGCAGCCATCAGATACTTGGTTGAGAAGAAAGAGTCCAAATCGCACCTAATTCGTTGGGTGATGTTACTACAAGAATTTGATTTGGAGATTCGTGACCGCAAGGGCACGGAGAACCAAGTCGCTGACCACCCGTCACAACCTGAAAGTGCAGAGAATGTAATAGAATCATAGGATATTCTGGAAACCCTTCCAGACGAGCAGCTATTCGCCACGAGCATGGAGGATGTGCCATGGTATGCGGACATTGCAAACTACATGGCAAGCAGTATTGAACCTTATGAACTCTCATTTGTCCAAAAGAAAAGATTTTATCGTGATTACCGAAATTACTATTGGGATGAACCTCATTTGTTTAGAATTTGTATTGATAACATGATCCGGAGGTGTGTCCCCGAGATAGAGCAATTTTCTGTTTTGCAGGCTTGTCACACATGACCATATGGAGGAGTTCGGACAACATCTAAAGTGTTAGAGACCGGTTTCTACTGGCCAACTGTGTTCAAAGATGCTCACCAATGGGTGAAGGGATGCAATGAGTGTCAAAGGATGGGGAACATATCACGTCGTCATGAGATGGCCATGAACCTAATACAAGAAGTGGAGGTGTTTGATGTGTGGGGGATTGACTTCATGGGTCCCTTTGTCAGCTCCTATGGCAATAAGTACATACTTGTTGCTGTAGACTACATGTCCAAATGGGTGGAAGTTGCAGCTTTCCCCACCAATGATGCAAGAGTGGTGGTGCGATTCCTGAAGCAAAACATATTCACCCGGTTCGGGATCCCAAGGGCCATTATTAGTGACGGAGGAACTCACTTTTGCAATCGTGTCTTCGAAAAGCTACTAGCCAAGTATGATGTGCGCCACAAGGTGGAAACCCCTTATCACCCTCAGACGAGTGGGCAGGTTGAGGTGTCAAACCGTGAAATCAAGAGTGTGCTGACCAAAACAGTAAACGCCACAAGAACTGATTGGGCGAAAATGCTTGATGACGCACTCTAGGCTTATAAAACTGCATTTAAAACACCAATAGGTATGTCTCCGTACAAGTTGGTATTTGGTAAGGCCTTTCACCTGCCTGTAGAGCTGGAACATCGAGCCTGGTGGGCATTGAAGCTGTTGAACTTGGATCTTGATGATGCGGGTGAAAATCGAGTCACAGAGCTGCATGAGTTGGAGGAATTCAGATATCAAGCATTTGAAAGCACAAGGCTATATAAAGAGAGAATGAAGAGGTTACACGACAAAAACATTGTGGCCGAAATTTCAATCCTGGAGACAAAGTATTGCTCTACAATTCAAGATTGAGATTGTTTCCGGGTAAGCTCAAGTCCCGATGGTCTGGACCATTTAAAGCGGTCACAGTGTTTCCCTCTGGTGCTGTGGAGATTGCTACTGAAGATGGGTCCAACGCCTTCAAGGTTAACGAACAAAGATTAAAATTGTATGTGGGGATGAATGAGACCAATGAGTTGTATGTGGTGCATTTTTTTGAACCTCAGAGGTTGAGCGAGCCTTAAATGCGCTCATTTTGCGTCGTGCCGCGACGTTAAATCAGGCGCTTCATGGGAGGCAACCCATTGATTGTTTTACTCGTCGTTCTATGACGTTAAATCAAGCACTACGTGGAAGACAACCCATGAGTTTAGTTGTTTTCTCTTTTGTTTGTGTTGTGATTGATGTACATACAACTAACACATTATTGAGTGTGCAGGATAAGCTTGGAGGTGTGTAGAGACAAGACGAGGTCATAAAATAACTCTGGTAAGGTAAAGGTAGGAGGAACACACACCAAGAGGCGAGCATCAGTCACCGTGGTCCCGAGGGTACCGCGACGCGACCGCAGAAAAAATTTGGAGCTTCAAAGTTTTAACGTACGTCTGTCACCGCGACCGCGGTATAAATCCAACTCTCTGAATCTCCCGTGACCGCGGAAATTACCCAGCCCTCTGAATATCTTGCGACAGCGGCGAACCGTGGCGCGACCGCGGCAATTACCTAGCTCTCCGAATTTCGCGCGACAGCGGTCGACCGCGACCACGATGAGCCATCTTCCGCCAGGTAAGTATGTTTTCATTTAAATTTTCTTATTTTCTTTTTTTACTTCCCCCCCCCCCTTCTTACTCTAATAACCCACCCCTTACCCCCACCTTCACCCACTTTTCCCCATTATTCTAAACCCTAACTCCTAATTTCCTCCTCCTCCCTCCCCAGATCCCCCCTCACAGATGCAACCCCTTCCTATTTCCCCCAGATCTCCCTCTTCCTCTTCCCCCAAACTCACGTCTCTCTCTCTCTCCTCCTAACCTCCATTGTTGACCACCCACCTCTTCCCTCTACATCATTGTGCAAGTAAGTCTTTCTTTTTCTCTTTTCTTCTTATTTTTGTTTTTATTTTTCTATTTTGTGGTAGATTCTTGTTGTATTGTTTTGTAATGGTGATTCTTCACCATATCTTGCTCGTTTTGGTGGGTCTTAGTCTCTATAGACTTGGTGTTGGTTGTTTGGTGTATGTTTGACAATGGTGGGGAAAATATTGAGTAGTTGGGGTGAGATTAGTACTTGTTTGTGGGTGAAAGTAGGGAGGATCCATTCCATATGGGGCCAACGTATGCTTGTTACGAATAATGCCCACATGGTGGTTGTAACATTTCCCCATTGAGCAAATATTTGGTATTGTGACCGTCGTGGTGGTGAAGTCTGAGTAATCACCCGATAGGCATACAACTTGATCACTCTCTGACTATTGACATTGTTGTAACAGGTACCATGTCTCACTCACGGAAAAGAAGAACATCGGCAAGCACTAGCCAGTTTGACTCAACCCGCTTTGTTTCAAAGGATGCTGAGGATATGTTTAATACAAAGTCTGCCCGAAAAATGGTCCACGAGGTTCTGATTGATAGGGCAGCACTACAATATGAGTGCCCCGAAATGTTTGATGAAATTAGGAGGCGCCAGTTAGAGGTATTCTTCAACGAACCTGAGGAGGCTAATATTCTAATGGTCCGGGAATTCTACGCGAATTGCCCGAAACATGTGAACCGGGTAGTCACTATCTGGAAAACAAAGGTGAACGCCTCACTGGAGGCCATACGTCGGGTTTACAGGCTTCCCACCTTCTCTGGGGATATTGATAACTACCAACTCCATCAGCAACCACCGGTCAACTGGACCATGATTTTGCGGACAATATGTGTGGGAGGGGTGCCTACATGGGTCAAAGAGGGCGTCACACTGAACTCTAATTCTTTCACTTAGGAAGCCAAATGCTGGTTTACCATTATCTGTAGCCGCCTGTTACCCTCCAGCAATACCACCGATGTCACTCCCACTCGAGCAGTGATGGTTTGGTGCTTTGTCAACCGAGTGGATTTCGATGTAGCTCAGGTACTCCATGATGAAATGTTCATCCGCTCGCCTGAGGTAGTGAAAGGGTTTTACTTCCCTTCACTAGTCACCAAGATGTGCCGGATAGCCAAGGTACCTGAGAATCGCCTCCTTGAAGGGAAACTGGCGAAGAAGGCCCCGTTCCGAGCTAGCAAAATTTTAGTGGGCAAAGAGCATCTGGTTCCTCTCGCTGTTGATGACGAGGATGAGATTATTCCTTATTTTGCACCGCCTAGGACATCTCATGATGAGGCGGGTACCTCTCAACCTCGGCGGAGCACCCGACTGTCTACCTTAGAGGAGGATGTGGCCGGCCTTCGCACCTCGATGGACAACCTCAATGTTCGGATGGACGCAATGTCCACCCAAAATGAAAAGTCTGAGAAGCGGATAATGGCGTGGTCTCGTGTGCTAGGGCGGGCCTGTAACCTTGACCCGTCCATCGTCTCTGATGACGACTGGTCACCATGGAAGTCTCTGTACCTCACTGTACTTTATTGTTGTTGACATGGGGACATGCCAATCTCTTAAGTGTGGGGTAGGGGATATTTTTGTTGTTGTATATGTTGATTGTTTTGGTTTTGTTAATTGTAGCTATTTGAAATTTGTTTTGATTTAATTAGCTTTGACTGGTCCCGAAGACGAACACCTTCCGATGGGTCTCTTGAGGACATTGAGTCGGAAAAAAAATAGAAAATGTAGTGGACTCTTCCTGATGACGGACTACTTAGGCAGTTTTCTTGAGGGAAGTTAGTCCAAAGAAAACACCAAAAAGATTTTTTTATTTTCTTTTTAGGTAGTGTAGTAACTCCCCCTTGGTTTTTCTTTTGACCACGGTTCTTTTCTAAGGATTTAGCTTGAACCGGGTATAGTTAGATTTTCTTATTGTTAGTTGTTAGGTTTATCTTGGGCAAAAAGCTAAATGGCAATTGCATCCCTTAGTGTGTTACACCCGAACACCAAAGACCCTAGGGTGTGACACTTAGGCTCATTTGTTGACTCTTGTAGATGCCTTAATTTTGCATGTTGTAACTAACTTGAATGCTCAGTAGGAGTGTTTTGATGAACCAATCTGGAGTGAATTATGTGCCATGTGTGTGTAAGGTATTTGCATTGTACTCTATGTCCACATTTGATACCTAGAACTTGCCCTGTGTGTGTGCAAAGTGAAAAAGTAGTCCCTTCAGTCTTAGAAGTGATATAGACATTTCTTTGTTAAGCCAGACATAAATATGTATCCACCTGCTTGCAATTCACCATAGTTAACCCCTTTGAGCTTATAAGCCTTTTTTGTTGGCAACCACATTACAAACCAAACCCAATTATTTGAATAGCCTGCCTGTTTGAACCCTATACCTCCTATAAACACTTGAATTGTAAAGAACATATAAAAGTCTAAGTGTGGGGTGGTGGTCTGGTTTTTGAGTTGAATCAACGAAATAGGAAGAATTGTGCCAAGTATAAAAGAATGAACACCACTGAAAAATAAAAATAGAAGAAATAAGGACAATGAATAAATACAGTCCTTGACGGGTGGTGAGTTGAAGAAAAAGTGCACCTAATGAAATTTTGGGGTAAACTAAAGAGAGTGGGAAAATTTTGGCCAAACATAAGAATGGGCTGAAAGCTACAATAGTGTATTAAAAGTGCTTAGGGAGGTTAGTCACTATATCTAAATATGTCCTACCTGTCCTTTAGCCTACATTACAACCTAATAAAGACGTAATTGATCTTAGACTGAATGGACTCGATTAGTAGAGTATAACACTACGGGCAAGCCTATGATGTATCTTTGTGGCATATGAATGTTCTTTCCGAGAGTTAGTGAATTCTTTCTACTTAAAGTTCCTGCTTGTTCTTAATATTACTCTTGTGGAACTACTCTCGATTGTGCGATGTGAGGGCATGTGATTTATGACGGAGAGGTAAATCTTGACCTCTATGTGTAGAGTACTTTGAGGAAGTAAGAATATGGCATGGCATGTAGAGTCACCATTTGAGGCATAGAGGTTACACGACTAGGTACAATGTTGTAAAATGTCGTGGTGTGACACTATAGGGAAATGCTTGAGAAGATTAGGCCTATAGAGTGCGGTTTTGCTGCTCGAGGACGAGCAATGATTTAAGTGTGAGGTGTTGATAATAGGATTAGACTATATTTTCACCCCTAATGAACCATATTTTATTATATTCTTAATGTAAATATTGATAACAAAATACGTTGATTAGTGTTTTTATGCTTTGCAGGATATATTATATGATGGGAGAAACTTTGGAGAAATTTGGAGTCAATTAAGGGAGGTTGAGGCCAATCGAGAAGGACCCATGAGAAAAGAACAAGAAAAAGACCAAGTTTGCTGGAAAATAGTCCACCGCGATCATGGTCGACCGCGGCTGGAGCGCGGTGGGAAAGTCAGTCAGATTCAGAGAGTGCGTACTTCACCGCGGTCACGCAGCGTTCCTGCCGCGGCAGCGGGTGATCACTGACATGCCAGAAAATTTGAAGGACCAAAGTGCAAAACACGGGAATAAATTGCCTAAACCTATTTAAACGTTATAACTTCGCCCAAAAGAGACATATTCTTGTTTTTAGACACAAAAAGGAGGCAAGAATCATTGTGAGAAGACAAGCAACAATTAGAGTTTTATATTTTCTTCCTTTGATCTTTATTTTGATTATTATGATTTCCTTTGGGTTTTTATTGTTCTTGAGCATGAGTAGATAACTTTTTTAATCTAAGGTTTTGGTGGAACCCGTTGGGGATGAACTAATTGTGATATTAATATAGTTTTATTTGGTTGTTAATCTTTATTTGTTCAACTACNCTAGAGTGTTCATGATTGATAGAAACAACTAAGTCAAAACTATAGGAACTACACAAGAAGGAATTTCACCAACGGGGGAAACCATAACCTTAGACCTTTATTCCAATTGTTTACACCTTATTGTTAGTTAATCTTTAGTTTATTATTTCTGTTTAGCTGTAGTAGTATAAACAACACAAAGTGATATTCATAACTTTTGGGAAAATTGATTATTGAGAATTTAGTACTCTAACAACAACATTTGATACGTTAATTCCCTGAGGGGTTCGACTCTGGGCAAAATACCCGGAGTATATTTACAACACCCGCTTAGTCTTTTGATCAAAGTACTACATCCTAAGTGCAAGTTATGCACATTTGTATCTTGCTATAACTATAAGCATGATAATGTAATAGCAAGGATTTTCAAGGTGCAACATATTTATTGGAGTTAATATGGATGATTTATTCATCAAATCTCTGGTGACGTCAACCTTCAAGAAGCTAGTGCACAAGATTGGGGTGCGAAGACTCAAGGATGTGAATTGATGCTCTCATCAGGGGGAGTTAATGCACTTTGTTCCCTTACAAGGTTTTGTCCCACTGGGTTTTCCTTGCAAGGGTTTTAACGAGACAACCAAAAGGCGTATTGTTAGATATGTGTTCTCTTTTTCCTTTTCTAGAATTTTTTTCTCACTGAGTTTTATTTTAGTTAAAGTTTTAACGAGACACATTATCTGTTGAATAGACATTCAAGGGGGAGTGTTATAAATATAATTCTATTTATGTGAATGTCTATATTTTAGAGAGATTCTAGGGTTTGTTACTTGGTGGCTAAGTCACTTTTCCCCTATAAATAGAGGAGTTCTATTCCATTGTAATTCATCCCAAAATTCAATAAGAATTCTCTCTCTCTTCTCTGCAATATTGTTCTTCTTCTTTTATTGTTTCATAACAATAAATATTATAACCTCACAACGCTATTTTATCCTTTAAATTTTTAAGACCAAAACTTTAAGTTTTTTCCCTTACACTATGCGCCAAATATAACTACGTCGCATAAATTAAAACAGTAGAACTAGTAAATTTGCAATCTAGTTGCATATTATGGTTTGCAAATAATCTACTTTTAATATCAAAGTCTCTGACATGATTACTTCACTTAATTCCAAGACCGTCGATTCAAAATCAGATCTTGCTGAAACAAATACTACCTCGTCAGTTCAGCATTCAACTTGCTTGTTATTACATTGTTAATGTTGTAATTAGGGTTTTCTGAATAATTTAAAACAAATTGCATGAGTATATTATTTATTTTGTGTCATTACGATGTGTTGGATTAAGGAATCGTCCCTGGGTTAAGGTTGTAACATAAGAAAGTGTTTCCACGTATGAGGCATGCAGAAAACAATTAGTCCAGAGAGTTTTTGTTTAAACATGGAGAATTTATAATTAAATACGAGATTAGGGAGATCCAATCTTAATGGAGAATTATCAATGTGTGTCAGGCATAAAATCACCATCAAGTTGGGATTAAGAAATTGCAACTTATTCCTAATTATATAATTCTTATCGTGGTTAAGGTTTACATTAATGACTATTTAATCATTCATAGTATATAACAAACTACAATGTCGTATACATAATTATATACTAATACCAAGTTTCTAGACCAACGTCCTGTATCCAAGTCACTTCGTTCTAAACCTTGTTGATCTTTGAATTTGTATTCACTCATCCATGTTCTCTGTACAAGTGAAGTTTCTAGAAAAACATAATGAGTAAGGCTGATTCCAAAATTTCATTAAACCAAAATTTGTGCTCGGTAATTATTTCATGATCGTAAAAATAGTACGTGTTAGCCAGTTTTCGGATTGGTCATTTAAAAATATCTAGTATTTGTCAAGTCATTGAAAAGTAGCTACTATTTTGCTGCAACAGAGACCGGTCCAACATAATATACTAGAGTTCGGTGCAGCTGTGTATGAACTTCCAGCATATTATGCTGGAACTCCAACATGCGGAAAGTTCCAGCATAATATACTGGAGATTCGAGCATTTGTGTATGAACTTCCAGCATATTATGCTGGAACTCCAACATGCGGAAAGTTCCAGCATAATATACTGGAGATTCGAGCATTTGTGTATGAACTTCCAGCATATTATGCTGGACCGATATACTTTGCTGGAACTCCAGTATAATACACTGGAGTACCAATATATTATACTAGAATTGTAGTATATTATGTTGGAGTATTTTTCGAATTTTGAACAGTGTTATCGTTCAAATTTATCTTTATATGAAAAATAACTAAATTTCGATTACTTTTGAAACTGTGACTATTTTAAATAACCATTTGTAAATCTAGTTATTTTTTAATTTCTCCCATCATGACCCCCACCCACCCATATTGCCATACACACACTAATAGCAACATAAAACTTAAATGACAGGGCATAAAGGAGAATATTTTCCCTTATACATCTCATTTTCTGGCAACCGGTAATGTTGTTATTCGGCCTTAAACACATTTCAAATTTCATCTTTGATGACACCTTTTTAGTTAGTGATAGGAATGGCGACAATTATTACATCTATTTTGATATTGAAAATCTGATTTTGAGATTGACAACGATCTTCTTTTCTAAATGAATTAGAGAATTTTTTTTATAGTTATCGAAAATCGAGTTATTTGAATAATCGATTGCGAAGATCCCTACTATAATTCTTACATGTATGATACTCAATATAATTGGAATAATCTTATTAATAGTTGCATTGATAAAATCACTATAGTTACTTCCATTATAAGTAGTAATGAGAATTACTGTGACATTTACATTTATAAGGCCATTTTTGAAGGTGAAAGTTAAAATAGTAGTGAAAACGAGGGTCCCAATAAACTCCATTAAACATGGACAATGACTTTCTTTTCTCATGTTTTTCTCCGATAAACCATTTAAAATAATTTCTTACTCTCAGAGAGTATCCAAATGTAAGATAGAGTCCTTCATACTAGTCACAAACAAATCTTAAAATCAGATCTCTTCAAGAAATCAGCTGCATGTACAAGAACTAAACATATATTACACATAAGAATCTCTTATAAAAAGGTGTGATTTCAATCGGGAATAAAACCTTGAAATCGAAACCTTAAATGCAAAGGTCACGCACTGCTTTTTAATGAAAGTATCTCATTCCACAAAACTGTAACAAATAATTAGGACATGAGTAACAGCTAGCTAGCAACTTAACAAGTTATGAAACCAGAAAACTTAATTAGCTTGTCTAAAGAGACTATCAGTAATATTTTTATGTTCAAATTATTAGTGAACATAAAAAAGTAATGTAGTCGTCTCTTTAGTTGATTGATCTGAAAACAACCATGCGACTACTCCTTTGCTCATGTTTATCTTTTCATTTAGAAGTTGTCTAATATTTTTCGGTAACATTGTGAATTACCATTAATATCAATCAAACAGTTATAAACTAAAGAGCACCTCCTCACAAGAAACTATGAGTAATGGCCTCAATATATCTGCACTATACAGCTATTGCCTGCAAAAAATCTCTGCATTTTCGTGCTTTCCTTGAGTTCCTACTTACTTCCAGCCTATATACTAATCTGTACAACTGTAACCTCAGTATTTACATTAGTTTCTCTAAAAACATTCAATTCTTAGCTTTCCAGGTGTGGTAGATGACTGCTTCCAGAATAGCTGCAAGTCTGCAACTACTTCTTTCTTGAATTGCTTCCATTTCTCCATTTTTATACTCCTTAGAAGCAGGGTCACATCTCCTCCAGCCAGTTGAATACCAGCCCATTGCATTATTGTAGTTCTCACTTCCTTAGACAAACTAAACTCCATAAACAAGTGCTGGGCAGTCTCATCAACCTGATCATTGCACATACATCAATTGTGTCATTGACTGGGAAGTGCAGTAATAAGTGGGGATTTTGACTACTTATTAGTATTTTTTAACTTTTGTTTTACTTGAAGCCTTGGAACAAATGCCCGGCTATGCAAATTTTATGAAGGATTTGGTGACAAAGAAACGGTCAATGAACTTTGAAACTATCAAAGTCACTCATCAAGTGAGTGCAATTGTGCATTCGATGGCTCCTAAATTGGAAGATCCCGGTGCTTTTACAATCCCTTGTACCATTGGAAGTGCCAAGTTTTCTAAAGCTCTTTGTGATCTTGGAGCGAGTATCAATTTAATGACCTATTCGGTGTTCAAGACTTTGGGAATTGGGCAACCAAGACCCACATCTGTTCGATTACAAATGGCCGATCGCACAATGAAGAGACTGTTGGGAGTGATTGAAGATGTATTGGTTCGTGTTGATAAGTTCATTATTTTGGCGGATGTTGTTATTCTTGATTGTGAAGTGGACAATGAGATGCCGATTATTCTTGGAAGACCTTTTCTTGCTATAGGGAAGGCTCTTGTTGATGTGGAAGCCGGAGAATTCACTTTTCGGGTGGTTGATGAAAAGGTGGTGTTCCACGTATGCAAATCTATGCGGCAACCAAATAGCAATGAAGTATGTTCTTTCGTGGATTTGGTGACCGACGTGATTATTGATGATACAAGTGCCACGATTAATGTGGGTGATATGTTGGAGGCCATCTTGCTCAACTTTGATGGTGACGAGATGGATGGCGTCATGGAATGTGTGAACTCTTTGCAAGGGGGTCGTACAATTATGCACCCTAGAAACATTTCTTGGATCTTGAAAATAGGAAAATTCCACCTACAAAGCCTTCAATTGAAGAGCCTCCTACCTTGGAGTTGAAGCCATTACCTCCACATCTTCGGTATGAATTTCTTGTTCCTTGTTCTACTTTACCGGTTATTCTTTCCTCTTATTTGACTAACGTGCAGGTTGACTCTACCTTGGCGGTGCTCCACAAGAGGAAGAAGGCTATTGGGTTGACTTTGGCGGATATTCGGTGAATAAGCCCCGCATTTTGCATGCACAAGATTAAATTGGAGGAAGATTCCAAACCATCCATTGAACATCAAAGGAGACTCAATGAAGCTATGCAAGGCGTGGACAAAAAGGAGATTATCAAGTGGTTGGATGCTGGAGTTGTCTATCCCATTTACGATAGTTCGTGGACTTCTCCGGTGCAATGTGTCCCAAAGAAGGGGGCATGACGGTGGTCACCAATGTAAAAATGAGTTGATTCCCACAAGAACGGTGACCGGGTGGAGAGTGTGTATGGACTACACCAAGCTTAACAAAGTCACGAGGAACGATCATTTTACACTACCCTTCCTTGACTAAATGCTTGATAGGTTGGCCGGCCCTGCTTTCTATTGCTTTGTAGATGGATATTCGGGCTACAACCAAATCTTTATTGCTCTGGAAGATCAGGAGAAAACAACTTGCACATGTCCCTATGGTGCTTTCGCTTTCAAGCGGATGCCATTTGGCTTATGTAATGCACCGACAACTTTTCAAAGGTGTATGATGACGATCTTTACGGATATGGTTGAGGATTACCTAGAAGACTTCATGGATAACTTCTCGGTGGTCGGGGATTTCTTTGATGATTGCTTGGCAAATTTGGATAAAATATTGGCAAGGTGTGAAGAAACGAACTTGGTGCTAAATTAGAAGAAATATCATATCATGGTCGAGGAAGGCATTGTCTTGGCCACAAAGTTTCAAAGAATGGCATAGAGGTCAACAAGGCAAAAATTGAGGTGATTTCTAAACTTTCACCTCCGACTTTGGTAAAAGGCATGCGAAGTTTCTTAGGTCACGCAGGGTTCTACCGGTGTATCATCAAGTATTTTTCTAAAGTATTGAACCCGTTGTGAAAGCTCTTAGAGAAAGATGCTAAGTTTCACTTCAATGATGATTGCATGAGAGCCTTTGAATTGCTAAAGTTCAAGTTGACAGCCACTCCCATTATCACCGCTCCTAATTGGAGTATCCCTTTTGAGCTCATGTGCGATGCTAGTGACGTAGCGGTTGGAGCTGTGCTGGGGCAACACATCAACAAGATTTTTCATCCGATCTACTAGGGCTATGCATAATTTGATAAATACCGAATTACCGTACTGAAACCAAAAATTTTGGTATTCAGTATTCGTTATTTTGATATTTAGTATGGTATTTCGTTTATGTTTAACGAAATTGGTATTAGGTATGATATTTGGTATTTTAAAATGAAATACCGAAATACCAATACCGTACTGAAATACATATTATATTACAAAATACACATTTTATTAATTATAACTTAAATATAAGAAATCTAAAATTTTACTTTCTTTATTCTCTAAGTTCATCGATTAATTCTAAGCAAGTAACAAGATATTTCTCTACGTTTTCTATCTCTAGGTTGGTAATTGCTGGCTTTCTACAAAGATTTTGTGAATAAACATTTTTAGTTTTGTACTTTTGAGTACTTTAACTAAGAATATTAATGTCTATGACTCTATGCACTAGTTAGTGTTCAAATCGAATAAACCGAAGTTACCGAACCGAATAAACTAAACCGAAAGGAGAAAAATCAAACCATACCGAATTTAATTCGGTACGGTATTGGTATAGTATTATACGAAACTGAATATCGAAAATACCGAAATTAAATGTCTATATACCGTACCGTACTGACCGACGAACACCCCTACGATCTACTATGCTAGTAAGACCATGAATGTCCCAAATCAACTACATTGTTATGGAGAAAGAACTCCTGGCCATTGTGTTTGCAATTGAGAAGTTCCGTTTGTACTTGATGGGTGCAAAGGTTATTGTTCATACAGATCATGCGGCACTTCACTATCTTATGATCAAGAAAGATTCAAAACTCGGTTGATGAGATGAGTGATATTGTTGCAAGAGTTTGATATTGATATCCAAGGTCGAAAAGGGAGTGAAAATCAAGTGGCAGACCATTTGTCTTTGAAGGAGGAGGGGAGGCCGCATGATGGCCTTTAAATCAATGACTCCTTCCCCGATGAGAAACTCGTGGCTATTTCAATGAAGGAGGTGCCATGGTTCGCGGATCTAGAAAACTTCCTTGTGTGTGGAATCATCCCGAATGAGTTCTCTTCAAATCAAAGGAAGAAGCTCCAACGGGATTGTCAAGATTATTATTGGGACAAGCCATATCTTTTAAAAGATTTGCACGGATGGGGTAATTAGAAGATGTGTACCAGACGAAGAGCAAAGTGTTATTCTTGAGGCTTGCCATTCTTCGCCTTATGGTGGTCACCATGGCGGAGAAAGAAAGGCGGCCAAAGTGTTAAGTTGCGGTTTCTATTGACCCACTCTTTACAAAGATTCAAGTGATGTGGTAAAAGATGTGATGAATGTCAACGGGCAGGTGGAATCTCGAAGAAGAATGAAATGCCTCTCGCTGCCATTTTGGAGATTGATATCTTTGATGTGTGTGGTATTGACTTCATGGGTCCTTTTGTGAGTTCTTGTCGAAACACCTACATCTTGGTCGCAGTTGATTATGTGTCTATTTGGGTTGAGGCTATCTCTCTACCCAACAATGAAGCGAGAAGTGTGGTGGAGTTCTTGATGAAGAATATTTTTATAAGATTTGGAACTCCGCGGGCTATCATAAGCGATGAGGGGTCGCATTATTGCAACAGGGATTTTGACACATTTCTTGGCAAGTATGATATCACTCATAAAGTCACGATTCCCTATAATCCACGAGCTAGCAGTCAAGTGGAAGTCTCTAACAGGGAGATAAAGAGTATCTTGTCCAAAGCAGTTAATGCTAACCGGGCGAATTGGTCAAAGAAGCTTGATGATTCACCATGGGCTTATCGAACTGCTTTCAAAACTCCTATCGGGATGTCTCCATACCGGTTGGTGTTTGGAAAAGCTTGTCATCTTCCGGTGGAACTTGAGCACAAAGCCACGTGGGCTTTAAAAAAAATCTTGATTGGGATACAACTGCTAACTTGCGGGTTGCACATTTTAATGAATTGGATGAGTTCTGGTAACATGCCTATGCAAGTTCGTCCTTATACAAAGAGAAGAAGAAGTACCTTCATGGCAAATACATTCGGAACAAGGAATTCAAGGTGGGTGATCTTGTTTTGTTGTTCAACTCACGGTTGAAGATGTTTCCCGGAAAGCTAAAATCTAAATGAGGTTGTCCCTTTGAAATTGTGGGTGTGACACCTTTTGGTGCATTGGACTTGAAGAACAAAAACGATGAGGTATTCTGAGTCAATGGTCACCGGGTGAAGCACTATTTTGGAAAGGTTGATGATGGCCACATGGTGGCGGTGATTCATTTAAAATGATGATAATATGTGTCGTGCCGCGACGTTAAATCAGACGCTTCTTTGGAGGCAACCCCTGTTTCTTTTTCTTTTCTTTTCTTCTTTTGCAGTTAGGTGTTATTTTTGTGATAACAAGATTTTAAATGTGTTTCGGGGGAGAGGGTACTTTACAAGAATTCTGCTAAGAAGTTTGGCAAATGTGGAAGGAATTGCGGACCGCAATTGTATTGTGCGGACAACACAATTTTGGTTGCTACATCAAAAGGTGATCCGCGGCCGCCCAATTGCAATGCGGACCGCAAAAATTGAAGGGGGAAATGATAACTCTCAGAAGATGGTTTGTCAGAGAAATGACCAAATTGCGGTCGCAAGACAATCTGCGGCCCGCAACACAAAAGGGCTTCTGAGCCCCCAGGTAACAGAGTGCGGACCACAATGGGAATTCTACGGCCTCACTCAATTCTCTTTCCTTCAGTCAGAACCGTCATGTATAAATAGAGGGCCTCGAGCTACTTTTACTTTTCTTTTCCCTCTCTAAGTATTCACAAGTCTAAAACATTGAAATCATCTGGTAAATCATATTCTACACACACTCAACATCTGTGATCATTCATTTGCACTACTTCATATCTGGTATGCCTCAATTACTTGTAGAAGTTTTCAATTTTTATTTTAATATACAACTTGTTAGTTAGTTATAGGCCATTTGTTAGTAAAACTCAATTATACAACCATGTGGGGTTAAAACTGTAGTGGGTCAACTAGTACTTGCTCTATGGGGAATGGGTAAATGGGCTTTCATGATTATACACTGCCACCATGTCAAATTTGTGCAAAAGTACAAACCCTAGAACTTTGATCGTAATTGTTTGAAATATACTGCCGCATAAGAAATTGTGCATCCGCAGAAGTTGAAACTAGGGTACTTTAGACATGCATGATTCTGCGGCCGTAATGAAAAATGTGCGGATCGAAGAAATCTCATTGCGGGTCGTAGAACAACTATTTCTCTGTTATCAGAGAGTTGTCAATTTAATGAATCACATGTGCGGCCAAAATAGAAAATGTGCGGACCACAGAAAACTGATTGCGGCCGCAAAACAACCCATTCTTTGTTATCAGAGAGTTGGTATATTGGTGGTGTCTGAGTTGCGGCTGCAATGACAATTGTGCGGACCGCAATCCAATTCAGCGACCGTAATGATAAATTGTGTGGTCCACAATGCCCATTCTGCGGTCGCAATGAGATGCAGACTTCACTCCCTTACCCTGCAAGCATGTTTTACACTGCGCTGTTCACTATATCTCTGGTGTGTTCTTGTATGTTTGCACTTGAATAACAACTGACACTTGCTTTTGCTTGATACAGAACATGGTCCGATCTAGAGGACGAGGCGACACTTCAAAAAGAAGGGGTGACCTTTATCGGGGACGCAGGAAGAGACCCATGCCTAGTTCCCAATAGCCTGAAAGAAGAAAGAAAACAACAATATGCAGAGGGACAGGTGCAGACCTCTCGGAGACAAGTTATTATGTCCCATCAAAGGACGTCTCTGAGGGCAACTCAGCCTCAGTACATAAGCAACCTGCCATCCAATCAAGGCCACTAGGGAAATACCAACTCAGGAATGAGCCATCATCATCACATAGCACCTCCGAGGGTTTGGAGGGTGCCAGTTGGGCTTCTAAGCCCTCCTCTAAACCTGTCTTTGAGGCACCAACGACTACAATTGATGAAATCCCTGATGATGGCAGAGGGGGAGATGCCACATTTGTCGTCCTTGAGTGGTCGAAGAAGAAAGAGGTCTAGGAGGACTGGTTCGTCAGTTTGGCTGCTTTCTCTAATTTCCGTGAGTGGTGGCCAACAAGGCAGCTGGCTCTTGAGCATCAGTTCCAATTGAAAGACTTAGAAAAGTACCACCCTGCAGTCTTGAGACAGTTTAGACAACGCAAAGGGTGTATGTGGTTCACCCAAAGCGTGGTGGATTCAAAAAAGTATATTCTCCGGGAATTCTACACCAATGTGGCGCACATCAAGAAGGGGATAAAGATTACAAAAGTGAGAAATCTCAAGGTGCGATTTGAACAGCATACCTTAAACACTTACCTAGGGTTTGATGATGTCGAACCCACAGAGTACATAGAGAAGTTTGCACTTGGGGAGGCAGCTCGTCCTTGGTTAACAGAGATTCTTGAAGATCCTGGACCACCACCACCATGGATCACAATAGGGGTTCCTATTCAGATGAACACCATAAATATTGAGGTGAAGGGATGGCAGACCTTTGTCTGCAACAGACTAGACCCGTGCCAGAATAAGACATATCTTCCAATTTCGCGAGCAATTGTAGTTGCTTCTATCATGGTCGGGTACCCGATCAATGTGGGTGCCATGATGTCGGCCAATATCTTGGTGATTGCGAGGAAAGAAGACTCATCCTACCGGTATCCCAACACTATTAAATAGTATCTCACGGATGCAGGGGTTGAGCCAAGAGATTATGATACGAAAGTGCGGCCGAAAAATCCCTTCTCATGGTATTCGTTGATGGAAGCACACAACCCTAAGAAAAAGGGTCAGTTGACTACCACCATAGGCTAGTCTGATGAGCCATCGGTGGTAGCTGCAGAGACAGTTGAAATTCTAACTATTTTAGCAGAGCCTTCAGCCAGTGCAACAGCTATTGCCCCCACCTTCAGCCTCAGTGCCTCCAACAACGCGTATTTGTTACATCCACATGAGTTCGAAGGGATTATGTCTATTAGGAGGTTATAGAAGGTTTAAGACATTATTATTATGGGACCCTGTAAGTTTACAACCTTGATAACGTTGGATATTATGTTAGTGTGATATTTTATTTTAAGTGAAGTATTTTAGTAAAAGTTTTATAAGTATAATTTTGGATAGTTACCGTTATTACTATTTTCGGATATGATAAATTATACACATAATATAAGAAAGTTTATGAGATCTTCTTTATTGTAAAGATAGAAATTATTTTCTCACAATAAAAGAAGGTTATCTTTTTACCATTTTAAGAATTAAGCATACGAAAATTTGTACTCTTTATATGAGATTAGGAAAATTAGAAGTTGAGAAAATATATGTATTTTTACATAGATGTTTTAATGAAATAATAGTGTGTGAATTTATTTTACAGGGTAACACATGACAGTAATAGTACGGTGTATAAAGTGTATTAAAAAATAAGTAGAATTTAAAGTAATTTGAGATAATTCTTAATTATGCGGGTAATTGGTTAATTATCGGGTAACGGGACACTACCTAATTACCTAATAAGTGGATAAAGATTAAAAAATTCCCACCCCACTCCCACGTGGCAACAAGCCACTACTAAGACCTATGACTCTTAGTCATATTGGCTTAGGTGGAAACATACATGTAATTAAGTGTAAGTCCATCACTTTTTGATGGTTTGAAGTGAGGTTTTCTATTGTAGAAACGATTGAATGGATTTTATCAAGGATAGTTGAGCTGATGGCTGAACATCTTTTTAGATTGATTAATTGAGCTTGTATATTGATGAGCTCAAATTGATCGCGTATTATTGCCACACTATAGTTTGAACATCATCACATACACATTTATGTTGAAAGTAATCATTGCCTTGAATCTCTCTTACCTTCAAACCATGTCAAACACTATTATGATACGTAAGTAAATGGCTTTAGTTTTGTTCTTTGCTTACCAGTAGATTTGGGAAGCTTTATTATGGAAATGCAAGCTAGTTGATTTCATGAAAGCATGTAACGCTGGACTTGCTACTTTGTATTTGTTGTTGCACAAAGAGTGAATATGTATGCAGTTCATATTTAGAGAAAAGTATCCTCCTTTAGTAGCTTCCGTTTCTTTATTTATGGTGCTTTGGTTGGAGCCACTGTGTTATATCTGGATGGGGTTTGTAATGGAGTACATCCGCGGTGCTAATACTACTTCAAAAAGGAGAGTTGCGTAATGCCTTGACAACGTCGAAGTTTTTGTATGTATAGTTGTTGGCCTAAGAAATTGAATGGTTTTGAAGATTGACAAAGAAACTCAAAGATGAACCAGGTTTATCATTGGAGACATAGACATATGCAACGTGAAAGGCACGTGAGGTGCACATGCAGAAGATAAACGAAATCTTTAAATTAAAGAGATATCTCCTGATCGAAAAGATTGCAAAATGATAAGGAGAAAGACTCCTTATTCAGTAAGAACAAAATCAAGATAAGGAAGGATCTAAGGAGATGAGATTAACTAGAACTCTTCCACCAAGGAATAGTAGCATTAGAATTCTAGTAAATCTCACGTCTACTAATCCTATATATTGTTCAGTGTTCTTATTGTACAGGTATGCACAAAAGCAAAAGCTAAGCAAGAATTGAGAGCAAAATTAGCAAGGCAATTTTGCAAGCAGTTCGTGTGAGAATTAAGTGTGCGACTCTGAAGCTACTTGAACCAGCTAGAAGAACCAGTTCCAAATATTGTCTTTTAGTCTAGTTTATTTGTAGTAGGTGATTTAAACTTGTACCTTTTCAGCTTTATCTAGAAGTGTCTGTAATAGGTATTGTGTGTTTCAAGTTATAGCTAACTTGGAGTTTGTCGCAAATAGTTAGAGGCTAGTTTGCCACAAAGGGATTAGAGGTCATCCTTAGGTTTACAAAGAGTTTTTTAAATGCTGTTTGGCTCACTTATTTAGTAAAGTGTTTTGGGAAAATCCTACTGGGAAGTAGGTCGTGATTTTTTTATCTTTTGAGCAAGGTGTTTTTCACGTAAAAATCTTTGTGTTCTTTACTTTTTGTATTTATTATTCCGCTAACAGTAGAGGTTGGAATACATAGAAGAACTTGGTCCTTTTATATCTAGTGCATGCAAAAATCGGACACCACACAAATCAACCCCCCTCTTGTGTGGCATCAATTGGTATCAGAGCGGGTTATCCTTGAAGAGGCTAACACCTTAGGAAAAGATCAAAATGAGTGCACGACCTGGGAACTGGGAAGGACAATCAACTGCTAGGCCACCACTCTTGAATGGCCAGTACTACTCTTGGTGGAAGAACAAGATGAAGGATCACCTTATTGGTGAAGACTATGAGTTGTGGGACATAGTTGCTGACGGTCCCTTGGCCACCATAAAGAAGACTGCTGAAGTTGTAGATGTACCAAAGACAAGAGCTGATTGCACTGATGAGGATTTAAGAAAGTGGGAGAAGAATGCTAAGACCAAGAAGTGTCTTGTGTGTGGAATTGGTCCAGATGAGTACAGTAAAATTCAAAGTTGTACTACTGCCAAAGAAATTTGGGACACTTTGCAAGTGGCTCATGAAGGAACTGCTCAAGTGAAGAGATCCAGAGGTACTCTACTATATTATCAATATGAAAATTTCTCTATGAAGGAAGGAGAGACCATTCAAGAGATGTATACTAGGTTCACTACATTGACAAATGAACTGAAATCTCTTGGAAGGACTCTTCTTGAAGAAGACAAGGTTGAGAAGATTTTGACAAGGGTTCTGCCAATCTCTTGGGAGAGTAAGATCACTGCAATTCAATAATCCAAGAATAATGAAACTCTTAAACTGGATGAGCTAATTAGAAATTTCACTGCCTATGAACTTAGAAGGCAGACTATGAAGATGGATGCCCCCAAGAAGGAAAGGAGTCTGGCAGTAAGGATCACTGAAGGAGAAGAACTGGAGGAAGATGAAATGACTATGATCACCAAGGACTTCAAAATTATCTTATGAGAAGAAAAATCTCCTCAAGAGGTGGAAATTACAACAATGTAAGAGCACCAGAAAAAACCACTAATGAGGGCTGCTACAAATGTGGGAAAACAGATCATCACATCAAGAACTGACCTCAGTGGGAGTTGAATGGAAAAGGGAAAGGTGTGAATGAAGGAACCGAAAGAAGGAAGAGGTTCATCCCAAGAAGAACAAAATGTCAACAAAGGCTATGGTTGCTGCTTGGGGAGAAATTTCAGATGAAGAATCAGATGATGAAGATGAAGATGAACAAGCACTTATGGCGGTTGGAGAATAAGATGATGAATCTCATGAGGAATATGAGGTAAGTATATTTCATCTCAAGGACAAGATTAAGCTCTTGTCCAAAGAAAAACTCTCTAAATTACTACTAGACTTTATCGATGAATCAGAAGTAATGAATAAGGAAAAGGAACAGCTGTCTAAGGAGTGCACAATCTTGAAAGCAAAGTGTAAAAAGCTGGAACTCGGAGTCAGTGAGACTGTGAGTGAAAATACTACTCTAAAGAACCAGATTCATCCACTTGAAACAAATGTCCTAGAGTTAAAATTTGAAAATATAAAACTGAAACTAGGAACTAGTAAAAAGACAGATGAGAGGTCTTAACTCATCTTAGAAGAAAATGTAGGTAAATTAAAGGATGAGTTGTATAAGAAATATGAACAGATAAGAGTGTTGAAGGAGGAACTTGGTAAGGTTAAGCATGAACTAGACAAAACATGTAAATAGAATAAATTCTTTGATGCTTTGACATGGCTACAGGAAAATCATAGCAGAAACAGAATAGGGCTTAGCTTTGGCAGTCAACTGCCGAAATGGGATCCCAAAAGCAAGTACCTCACTCTTCCTGAGATCAAAATATGTACCCACTATTGTAAGACTGGTCACTACAAAAGTGAATGCAATGCAAAAGAGCAGGCCAGTCAAAAGAATAAAAGTTTTGTTCGAGGGAAATATTAGTTACCAAATTGGGATAAAAGGAATTTAATTCATCCCTTTTATTATACAAAGGGACCCAAACTAGTTTGGGTTCCTAAGACTAACATCGGATTTGCTTTTGTAGGTTCAAGTGAAAGAAAGTAGCCAAATATGGTACATGGATAGTGGCTGCTCAAAACACATGACTGGCAACAAGGACCAGTTTCTTTCACTTGAAAAACTCAAAGGAGGAAAAGTCTCCTTTGGTAATGGAAAGAAAGGTGAAATCATTGGGGTTGTTAAGGCAGGTAAGGATGACACACGTTCCATTGAGAATGTCTACCTAATAGATGGACTGAAATATAGCCTAATCAGTGTGTCACGGCTATGTGACAGAGGTAACTTGGTAGCATTCACCTCTACAAAATGTTTTGTAATAAATCTTATCACTTACAAGATTGTTTTGCAGGGAAAAAGAGTGAATAATCTATATATCATAGATCTGTCCACACTCTCAGAAAATTAATTAACATGCTTAAGTGTGTTGGACAGTGATCCCATCCTTTGGCACAACAGACTTGGACATGCAAGTCTGAGTCAGCTCAACAAATTTGTCTCCAAGGACTTGGTGATAGGTCTGCCTAACATTAAGTTCAAGGAAGACAAAGTCTGTGAGGCTTGTGCAAGGGGGAAGTAGGTAAGATCCTCTTTTAAAAGCAAGAAAGTGGTAAGTACCACCAGAACGATGGAATTGGTCCATATGGATCTTTGTGGTCCTACGAGAACTTTAAGTAGAGGTGGTAAGAGGTATGTGATGGTGCTTGTTGATGACTATTCTAGGTTTATGATAATAGGTGAATTTGACTATAATTAGGACCCTAAGGAACCACATTTTGTATCGTTTTAATGTAAATATTGATAACAACATGCTCTGATTAGTGCTTTTCATGCATTGCAGGTGAAATATCACAAGAAAAGGACGTTGGAACATTTTTGGAGTCAATTACGGGAAAAAAGGAAGCCAATCAAATAATACCCACAAAGTGCACCAAATAATAAGCAAAAGCTGAGCTGAAGTAGGCCTACCGCGGTCTGGGCGCAACCGCGGTGCAACCGCGGTAGGAAGCAGCCTCAGATTCAGAGAGCCTGTTTGGCCGTGGTCCTGGCGTAACCGCGGTGCGACCGCGGTAGGACGCGTAAACTTCAGGGACTAAAGTACAAAACACGGGATTTTAAGCCCCAAACCCTATATAAACTTAAGGAATTCGCCCAAGACAAGGGAGAGGATCAGTTTTGAAAGTGGAAAATATCAAAAGCAAGGGCAAGAGGCAAGGAGGAGCATTGGGCATCAATCTTTATTCTCTTCTTTTGTTCTTTTATCATTGACTATGAATTCTTTTATAGTTTTTATCATTGTTATGAGTAGCTAAATCTTTTAATCTAAGGTTTTGGTGGAACCCATTGGAGATGAACTGGTTGGCATGTTAATATAGTTTTGAGTTGGTTATTAATCTCTATTTGTTCAACTACGTTTTGATTGTAGTTTGTTGAAGGGCCCTCAACTAGCTGT
>ML288379.1:69953-143975 GCA_005239495.1 Nicotiana undulata
TACTCTGTGTTGGGGACCCATGTGGGTAGTTTGTGGCCTTACTTGGTAGTTCTCACTGTTTTGAGGGCTTGTGTGGGGTATTTTGTTGGAGCTTGACACCTATGTAGTAGTGTGGGGGCACATATTGTACGTTTTTTCCATGGGTTCCCCCTTGACTGTTGGTACTGGCCATATTTGGAGAAGTTGGGTGTTTGGTGACAGCGGGTGGGGAAGTCTGAGTACCCATCCAACTGACAATTTGCTAGGTGGTACCTGATTATTGTTCTGACTTCCTTGCAGGCACTATGGCCCGCCGGAAGCACCGAAACACGGCCAGCACATCTGCAGCACCGACTTGGGACGAATCCCGTTTCCTGTCGGAGGAGGCGGAGAGCCGGTTTCATGCGAAGGCTACAAAGAGTTGTGTCCCTGAGGTAGCAGTTGATCGGGCAGCAATCTGGGTTGAAAACCCGGATAGGTACGTGGAGATCAGACGAATGGGGATGGAGTTCTTGTTTGAGGAGCTGGAACCGGCCAACTTAATGGTCGTCCGGGAGTTCTATGCGAACTGTGCGGAACACATGTGCCGCTCTGTGATTGTTTGTGACAAAGTGGTGGAGGCCTCCATAGCAAAGATTCATCATGTCCTACAGCTGCCACAGTTCACGGGCGACATTGATTACTACCATAACTCCTCAGGGGTCGATTGGGACACTCTCATTGAGACAATCTGCTTAGGGGGACAGCCGATCTGGATTAAGGAGAACATCACACTCCATTCCAGTTCTTTCACTTGGGAATCTAAATGCTGGTTCAACATAATCTGCAACAGACTTTTGCCCACTGGCAACATTTCGGATGTGAACAGCTTACGGGCATTGCTAGTCTGGTGTTTTGTCAACAAGCGGGACTTTGATGCGGCTAAAATTATTGGGGATGAAATGATCCTTCGGTCACCTCTGTTGACCAAAGTATTTTACTTCCCCTCACTTGTGACGCGCTTGTGCCGGCTGGCCAATGTCCCCACAAACCCTCTTGATGGTTCTTTGGGTCACAGAGCACCTTTTCGAGCTGCTAAGATCACGGTCGGCAGAGATGTCACCGCGCCCATCGATCTTGATGCTGATGATGATGACGCAACCCCCGTGGAACCCCCTCGGCGTTCCTACGATGGAGCTGGCCCCTCTCAGAGACTCCACGCTGGGGCGGCTTTCAGCAGGTCCCAGTCTAGTAGACCTCGGATGCCCTCGTTGGAGGAAGAGGTGGCGGATCTTCGCACCTCAGTAGATGGGCTGCACGTACGCCTTGATGCTATGTCCAAACGCCAGGCTAAGAGCGAGAGAATGATGATGGCATGGTTCCGCGCCATTGGGAGGGCATGCAACATGGACCCCAATTCCGTCTCCGACTCTGAGTGACCACGAGGGAAGTGTTCTTACCCCCTCTTTGCACTATCTTTATTCAATGTCATGGGGACATGCCATATCTTTCTGTGTGGGGTGGGAGATTTGCTTCATTGTTGTTGTATATATGCAATTAATTGTGTTTTCGTTTTTTTGTTTTGTTCATGTGAATAGTTTGTTTTAATTACGTCAGACATCACTGACTTGGCTCGACGATGGACACTTGTCGACGGGTTTCTTGAGAGTCAACGTCGAAAGAAAACAAAATCTGAAAATATAGGAGACCCTTCCTGATGACAGACCACCTAGATAGTATTCTTGAGGGAAGTAGTCTAAAAAAAAAAAGACCAATAAGATTTTTTTATTTCTCTTTTTTTTTTTTTGAAGTAGTGTAGCAACTGCCCCTTGGTTTTTCTTTTGACCACGGTTCTTTTCCAAGGGTCTATATTGAACCGGGTTAGGTAGATTTTATTTTTAGGACTATTAGAACTCTCTTGGGCAAAGATGGGTAAGGGCAAGAATGCATCCCGTAGTGTACATACCTGCAAACAATCAAAACGTACTTGAGGGTGCAACGCCTAGGCTCACTTGTAGACTCTTAATCTTATGCCTTAATTTTGCACACTTCGTCTGACTTGAATGCTCACTTGAGTGTGTTGACAAACCAATTCGGAATGAGTTACATGCCAAGTGTGTGTGAGGTAGTTCATGTATTCTATGTCTGCATGTGATACCTAGAACTTGCTCTGTGTGTGTGCGAAGCGAAATAGAAGTTGTTTGGTTTTAGAGATGATATAGGCATTTCTTTGTGAAGCCTGCATAGTATGTATCCACCTGTAAACAGTATACCATAGTTAACCCCTTTGAGCCTATAACTTGTTCCCTTGTTAACCTTATAACAACCTTACTCCATATGTTTGAATAGCTTGATTTTTCAAACCTTGTACCTCCTATAAGCACTTGAATTGTTAAAGAGTATATAAAAGTCAAAGTGTGGGGTGGTAATGTGGTGAGCAAAGGAAGATCAGGGAAATAACTGAAAGGTGCAATGGTAAAAAAAAATGAATAATGAAGGTAGGACAATGAAAATATTGGTCCTAAATACTTATTATAAGAAAAAGCCAGTGCACCTAGAAAAATGGGGGGATGACTTATGAAAGAAAGTGTGAAAAGAGAAGTGTGCAGAACATGGAAATTGGGCCAAAACGTAAGGCTAATGTAGTAAAAGTGCTTAGGGAGGTTATTCACTATACCATAATATACCCTACCCGTCCCTTAGCCTACATTACAACCAAATGAAGCCCTATTGATCTTAGACTGAACAACTCGATTAGTAGAGCATTACACTACGGGCAAGCTTATGGTGTATCTGTGTGGCATGTGAATGTTCTTTCTTGAGAATGAGTGAATTCTTTCCATCTAAAGTTCCTTGATGTCTTTAATTTTATATGTGTGGGACTTCTCTCAAAAGTGTGATGCGAGGACATGTAATTCAGGAGGAAAAGGCAAGTCTTCACTTCTATCTAGAGTTCTTAGAGTAAGCACAAGTGTGGCATGGCATTAGAGTCTTCACTTGAGGTGTGGCCGTTGCACTGCTTAGGGTGCTCTTTTATAATGGCAGGTGTGACATAAAAAAGGTAATGCATTAGACGATTAGGCCTAAAACTGTGGTTTAACTTGCTCGAGGACGAGCAAAACTTTAAGTGTGGGTGTTGATAATAGGTGAATTTGACTATAATTAGGACCCTAAGGAACCACATTTTGTATCGTTTTAATGTAAATATTGATAACAACATGCTCTGATTAGTGCTTTTCATGCATTGCAGGTGAAATATCACAAGAAAAGGACGTTGGAACATTTTTGGAGCCAATTACGAGGAAAAAAGGAAGCCAATCAAATAATACCCACAAAGTGCACCAAATAATAAGCAAAAGCTGAGCTGAAGTAGTCCTACCGCGGTCCGGGCGCGACCGCGGTGCAACCACGGTAGGAAGCAGCCGCAGATTCAGAGAGCATGTTTGGCCGCGGTCCTGGCGTAACCGCGGTGCGACCGCGGCAGGATGCGTAAACTTCAGGGACTAAAGTGCAAAACACAGGATTTTAAGCCCCAAACCCTATATAAACTTAAGGAATTCGCCCAAGACAAGGGAGAGGATCAGTTTTTAAAGTGGAAAACATCAAAAGCAAGGGCAAGAGGCAAGGAGGAGCATTGGCCATCAATCTTTATTCTCCTCTTTTGTTCTTTTATCATTGACTATGAATTCTTTTGTAGTTTTTATCATTGTTATGAGTAGCTAAATCTTTTAATCTAAGGTTTTGGTGGAACCCGTTGGAGATGAACTGTTTGGCATGTTAATATAATTTTGAGTTGGTTATTAATCTCTATTTGTTCAACTACATTTTGATTGTAGTTTGTTGAAGGGCCCTCAACTAGCTGTTCTTATTTATTATGTATCTGCTTGATAAAGAGTGCATATTTAGGTAGTTGTTGAACAACACCACTCCCGGAGTATAGACAAGAGTCATAACCGAGGGTTTAGAGGTTGGGTTAGAGATAATATACCTCGGGTGCAATCTAAAGTGAACCGTAACGCAAATATAGCTAGCGTAGCTCGAGAGAGTGCGTCTAGTAAATTGTCATAAATGCTTGAGAAAGATTTACGATAATTGGAGAGTTCATGATTGATAGAGACAACCAAATCAAAGCTATAGGAACATACAACTAGGGAAAGAACCAACGGGGGAAACCATTACCTTAGACTTTTATTCCAATTGTTTACAACTGCTTGTTAGTTACTCTTAGTTTTATAGATTCATTTAGCTGTAGTAGTAATCACAACACCATTTGTTATTCATAAAGTTTCAGGAGGTTGACTAATAAGAATTTAGTACTTTACAAGCTTCTTTTGATACGTTAAGTCCCTGTGGGATTCGACTCTGGGCATAATACCCTGGATTATATTTGCAACGCCCGTTTAGTCTTTTCTTAGACACAGTTGAGCGTGATGAGTTTACCTGAACATTGTTTCTAACATCTAAAGATGAGGCATTTGACATGTTTACCTCTTTTGTTAGAAAAATTCAAAAACAGTTAGGAAATCAACTTGCATCAATTAGGTCTGATCATGGCACTGAATTTGAAAATGCAAAATTTGTTGAATTTTGTGATGAGCATGGAATAGATCACAATTTTTCTGCCCCTAGAACTCCACAACAAAATGGAGTAGTTGAAAGAAATAATAGGACTCTTGAAGATATGGCTATGACTATGCTCCTTTCTAGCAAACTACCCCATAGCTTCTGGGCAAAAGCCATTAACACTGCATGCTATATCATATATAAATATGTGCATGACCAGACCTCTTGTAGAGAAGACTCCCTATGAGTTACTTAAAGGGAGAAAGCCTAATATATCCCACCTTAGGGCTTTTGGTTGTAAGTGCTTTGTGCACAACAATGGTAAGGACTCTCTAGGTAAGTTTTATCCCATAAGTGATGAGGAAGTATTCTTGAGATATTCTTCACATAGTAAGGCTTATAAAGTTTATAACAAAAGAACTATGTGTGTTGAAGAAAGTGTGCATGTAGTTTTTGATGAAACTAACATTCTTTCTGAGAGACAGGAACAAGAGGATGAAGAAATTAGGTTGGTCAGAAACTCAGTCCAAACTGGAGCAACACTGGAGGAAGGAACAGGTGATGGAACAGGTTCATCCATCCCGGGAAACATGACAAGGGGAACTGAACAACAAACTAATTCCCAAACCTCATTGGAACCTGTCCCTGGTCTTATTCCTCAGCAACAAGGCACTGAAGGAACTTCAAGGAGTAACCAGTTGGTTGTGAAACCTCATAGATATCAAAGTTCTCACCCTATTGAGAACATTATCACTGATCCAACTTCTGGAATTAAAACCTGGTCTTCTTGTAAAAATCTTTGTGCTTTGGATGCTTTTTTATCCTTGATTGAAACTAAAAATTAAACTAAAAATGTTGCTGAAGCTTTGCAGGATGCAGATTGGGTAAATGCCATGCAAGATGAGCTCAACCAATTCGAAAGGAGATAAGTTTGGAATCTGGTACCAAGACCCCTGGATAGATCAGTAGTTGGCACAAAGTGGGTCTTCAGAAACAAACTTGATGAAGATGGAACTGTGACAAGAAACAAGGCAAGATTGGTTGTACAAGGATATAGCCAGGAGAAAGGTATAGACTACAATGAGACTTTTGCTCCTCATAGTCTTTGCTGCTTACATGGAATTCACTCTTCATCAGATGGATGTCAAAAATGCCTTCCTAAATGTCTATCTAAAGGAAG
Source organism: Nicotiana undulata (assembly GCA_005239495.1). Classification (NCBI taxonomy): domain Eukaryota; kingdom Viridiplantae; phylum Streptophyta; class Magnoliopsida; order Solanales; family Solanaceae; genus Nicotiana; species Nicotiana undulata. The sequence goes on from ML288379.1 coordinate 75,655, forward strand.
AAGTGTTTGTCAAGAAACCTCCAGGGTTTGAGAACAAGGAGAATCCAAATCATGTGTACAAACTTGACAAAGCACTCTATGGACTCAAGCAAGCTCCCAGAGCATGGTATGAAAGATTATCAAAATTCCTGCTTGAGCATGACTACAAGAGAGGTAAAATTGATAGTACTTTATTCTTGAAGGAAAAAGGTAAAGATCTCTTGGTAGTTCAGATATATGTAGATGACATAATATTTGGAGAAACTCCTGATAAACTAAGTAAAGAATTTGCTAAATTAATAGGGAGTGAATTTGAAATGAGTATGATGGGTGAGCTAAATTTCTTTTTAGGCTTACAAATTAAACATAATTCAAATGGAATTATGATCCATCAGCAAAAAAGTATGTGAAAGAATTGCTTAAAAGGTTTAAAATGGAAGATTCCAAAGAAATTGACACTCCTATTGCAATAGCCACAAAACTAGAAGTAGATGAACCTGGTTCATCTGTTGATCAAAAGTTGTATAGGGGAATGATTGATTCATTATTGTATCTTACTGCCAGTAGACCTGACATTTTTTTCAGCGTAGGGCTTTGTGCAAGATTTCAGGCTAATCCAAAGGAATCCCACTTAAGTGTTGTGAAGAGAATCTTGAGATACCTAAAAGGCACCACTGATCTTTGTCTTTGGTATCCAAAAGGTACTAACTTTGATCTTTTGGGATATGTTGATGCTGAGTATGCATGTTTTCTAGTGGATAGAAAGAGCACCTCAGGTATGGAACATTTTTTGGGCTCATGTCTTGTGTCATGGGCCACTAAAAAGCATAATTCTGTGGCTCTATCTACTGGTGAGGCTGAGTATCTGGCTGCAGCCTCATGTTGTACTCAACTATTATGGATTAAAAAACAATTGATGGATTTTGGAATCGATGTTGGGTGTATCCCTATCTTTTGTGATAACAGTATGAAAAAGAACCTCGTTCATCTTAAAAGAACAAAGCACATAGATGTTAGACACCATTTTAAGGGACAATTATGAGAAGGGAGTGATCTCTATTGAATTTTGTGCTACTGATAAACAGATTGCTGACATCTTTACAAAATTACTAAGTAGAGAGCATTTTGAAAGGAACGGGTTAGATTTAGGGATGATTAAGATCACCTAATTGAACCAGTTCAGAATGTACACAGAAAAAAAAATATTATATATGAAAAAAAAAATCTTTTTTGGCTAGAAATTCTGAAATTTGTGTAAATAATCAGATTAACTGTTACTCAGTCTCATGTTGTAATTAGAATACTCTTTTCCATGTTTTGATATGACTCATTAGTTACGAATGATGTTTTCCCTATTGTTGAAAGTTGATGCCTGATCAAGAAGATTCTTACATGATGAACCTGGTTCATCTGAAAGACGAGGTATGTGTTCTCCACAATACACACTTTGAAATATTAATAGTTAATCATGAGAAGAACTCCGCCTAAAAAAGATATTTTCAAAATCCAGATGTTATCCAATTTTTGAACCAGTTTCGTCATCTCTAAGAATCTCATCAAATTAAAAAGCCTAGAAACTAGGGAAGCTGTAACCGTTACTTTTAACTGACAAATTCCAGAAGTGATTAGACTTCTATTTGACCAAGAAGGCTGCCGTTATATATTAATTACCCATCCCCTTTTAAAAACCCATCATCACCTCTGAAATCACTCATCACCTTCATAACCGTCGAAACCCTTCCATCTTCCATTTCCTTCATTCTCAATCCAATTTTTCTTCTTCCATCTTCAATAAAAAATGGTTTATACTCCACCACCCGCTACCCCGTCATCGTCCTCTTCTCAATCCAGCACTACACCTTCACAATCAAGCTCTGCCCCATCTAAATCAAATCCCAGCACTCCTCAACCAAATCCCATCCTGTCACAACCCAATCCCACCATTCCTCAACCCAGCCCTAATCCAGAACCCAGAAAAAGGAGAGTCAAAATGCTAGCCAGAAAAACAGTGGCCACAGGTTCTCTAGCTAGAAGGAATGCCAAACTTCAAGCTAGTTAGGCACAAGAATCAGATAATTCAAGTGACTCATTTAAATTAGCTACTGAGGAAGCACCAGGAGCATCTGATTCTGAACAAGTATCATCTATACCAAAGATCACTTCTGAGACTGTGTCTGAAATAGCGGAGAATTTAGAAAACATGTTTGTTTTGGTTGGGTCCGTGATAGATGTTGAGTTGCCGGAAATAATAAAAAGAGGTGGTAAAAATAAAATTGAGAAAGAAAAAGAGAGAGAGAGAGAGAGGGAGATCGGATCGAAGTAAGGGGAACAGGGGAGGAAGCTACTCCGTTGGCTATCTGTGGCACTGAACCAAGGAGAAAGAGCCAAGGATTTAGGGGAAAGTGACTCAGGCGAGGCTTCTGAGGGGTTAGAAAATCTTGGAAAAGCTACAGATGAACCTGGTTCATCTATTGAGGAGACCTTAGCTGATCTTATGAAGAAGTTAGGAGAAAGTTATAAACCAAAGAAGAAAAGGACTCCCAAGGCTAAGAATTTTGAAACTGCAGGAGCAAGTAAGAAGAGGAAAGCCACTCCCTCTGCTGATTCTGAAATTGCTCTTCCAAGAGGAAGAACCACAAGAAGTACTCTTAGGCAGAGTGATGAGGAGTTACAAAAAGCCTTGGAAAAGAGTAAGAAAAAGAGAGTTAAGAAGGGAAAGGGGAAAGTTGTTGAGCCTATATAGGCTGTTGAGATTGAAGAGATGGACCTAATCCATCGAGGTGAACAAATGGCATAAGTTGAGATTCAGACCCCCAAACCAAAGAAAGCCAAGACTTCTTCAAAGAAGTCTGCATCTGTGTCTGTTTCACCCTCAACTGTCGCCAAAAGAACCAAGTCTAAAGTAAAATCAAAGAAAGTTCAAATTGATGGAGAGGAGGATTGGAGTGCTGAAGAAGAAGATGAGTCTGCTGGAGAGACGAATAATTTGAAATTTTTTGGGAAGCGCACCATTTTGAAGGGGAGATAGTTGAAAGATTTGGAGGAATCTTGCATGGTCTATCTGATGGATAAGCTGGAGGTTCAGGGCTGGAAGGACATGGTCCTACAGCTGGATGGGCGATTGGCCAGAAGTGAGATAGTCGAGTTTATGGCCAATGCTGTAATCAAGGATGGCAGAGTCTCCAGCCAAGTGAAGGGGACAAAAATTTCTTTTGATGCTCAGGAATTGGGAGAAGTGCTTGGGATTCCATATGAGGGCTATGATGATTACACTAGGCAAAAGTGGCCAAGCTTAGATGCTCTTCCTACTGCTCTGCAAATAACAAGAAGGTTCTGTGACAATGAAGGGGAGGTTGAACCTAGGGCAGTCTACAAGAGTGAGATGAAGCCCCCTCACAAAGTAGTGTTTGAGTTCATCAACAAGTGTGTACCGAAAAGACAGGAGAGAAGGAACATAGCTAACTACATGGACTTAGTTCTAATGGAGTGCCTGGACAGTGGAAAGAAGATCAACTGGCCTTACGTCATCATTCAGCTGCCAGACAGGGTGGTTAAGGGTTCCAAAACTCATGACATTCCATATGGCTTCATCCTCACCTCTGTACTTGCTCACTACAAGGTGCCTCTGAAGAAGGCAGAAATGGCCACATTCAAGGATCACTTTGGAAAAAATACTCTTCTGGCCTGTGACCATGTTGTCAATGTTCCTGAAAATGAACCTGGTTCATCTAGGAAGGCACCTGTGAACAGCAAAGTCAGAGCACTTGTGCAGGAGGGTGGTGCAAAGGATGCAGAAATACTTCGGCTGAAGAATCACCTGGTAGAGGTTGAATATGAGAGGGATGCTCTCAAAACTGAGCTTGATAAAGAAAAGGAGAAGAATGAGAGGATTCTTACAGATATGCTATCTCTTCTCCAAGCCAAAACCCAGCCTCCACCCCTTCCAGCCTTAGTAGTCCATCCTATCCTCGTATTTCAATGACCCAGTTTAGGGATTTCTCTTGTTTTTTTGGCTCATGGTGTTAACTGTTTTTGTTTCTTTTTGTGAATTGTGGATGAACAATGCTCTCTATCAATGAATTCTGCTGTTTTTGCTCTTAATCTTGTTTCTTTTTCTTTGATAGTTTGCATTCTTGGTTTACTTTTGATGATTAATCCATGATTGCACTTGCAGTTGCCCCATTGGCCATGAGTAATTCTTATATATCTGGGACTTTTAACATTTTGCAACTTTTCGATGATGCCAAAAGGGGGAAGATGTGCTATTTTGAACATGTAATATTTATAACCTAAATGAAACTTGTTCTTTATGATAAATTCTTATTACTCTAAAAAGTGTCAATGTTGGTTTAAGTTGGTTACATGCCTAAGCACAGAGTTTGTCATCATCAAAAAGGGGGAATTTGTTGGCCTAAGAAATTGAATGGTTTTGAAGATTAACAAAGAAACTCAAAGTTGAACCAAGTCCATCACTGGAGACATAGACACATGCAGAGTGAAAGGAACGTGAGGTGCACATGCAGGAGATAAACAAAATCTGTAAATTAAAGAGATATCTCATGATCGAAAAGATTGCAAAATGATAAGGAGAAGTACTCCTTATTCAGTAGGAACAAAATCAAGATAAGGAAGGATCTAAGGAGATGGGATTAACTAGAACTCTTCCACCAAGGAATAGTAGCATTAGAATTCTGGTAAATATCACGTCTACTAATCCTATATATTGTTCAGTGTTCTTATTGTACAGGTACGTACAAAAGCAGAAGCTAAGCAAGAATGAGAGCAAAATTAGCAAGGCAATTTTGCAAGCAGTTCGTGTGAGAATTAAGTGTACGACTCTGAAGCTACTTGAACCAGCTAGAAGAACTAGTTCTAACTGTTGTCTTTTAGTCTAGTTTATTTATAGTAGGTGATTTAAATTTGTACCTTTTCAGCTTTATCTAGAAGCGTCTGTAATAGGTACTGTGTGTTTCAAGTTATAGTTAACTTGGAGTTTGTCGCAAATAGCTAGAGGCTAGTTTGCCACAAAGGGATTAGAGGTAATCCTTAGGTTTACAAAGAGTTTTCTAAATGCTGTTTGGCTCACTGATTTAGTAAAGAGTTTTGGGAAAATCCTACTGGGAAGTAGGTCATGATTTTTTCACCTTTTGAGCCAGGTGTTTTCCACGTAAAAATCTCTGTGTTCTTTACTTTCTGTATTTATTATTCCACAAACAGTAGAGGTTGGAACACATAGAAGAACTTGGTCCTTTTATATCTAGTGCATGCGAATATCAGATACCACACAAACCACCCCCCCTCCTCTTATGTGGCATTGACGTCTAGAACATCAATAGCCCCAGTTAACATGGTCATACACCTTTTTCAAGAATATCATACGGATTTTTCCCTAATCCAGGTATGTTAAGGCTATCCCTTCTTTCTTTTGACATGATCTATACGACACAAACAAAACGAGCAAATGCACAATTTCAATAAATGACTCTATTCATAAAAATATTAGAGATGCTTATGTTCTTGATTCCCCATGTATCATATTATTCTATCATCTATTCACGGGTCTCAAAAATACGTAAGTTGGTAAAGTTTATTTCATGATATTAATCAGAGGCATAATGGTCTTATGATGTATCGAGAGAATTTATTAACGTATTTTATATGCATTTAATGCATTTATACATGCACATTGACCCATGACAAGATGGCGTTATATACGCGTATATATGTATATATAAGTATATGGGATGTGGGAACAGTTATGGTGTTATATATGCACCACCACCTGATCAGCTGATATACGTTGATGATTTGCCCACAGTGGTCAAGATGATATGATGGGATGCCCTCAGAGGCTTGATGATGTTATGTACGTACAGACCTATGAATTACATGACATTTATATGCTTATGCATGACATTATAAATATTTCATGATTTAAAGGGCTATCAAGACTTACAGGTTGAGTCCCTTACTCCATGTTTCTCCCATGTTCTTTATAACTGATTTACATGCCTTACATACTCGGTACATTATTCGCATTGACGTTCTTTTCTTGGTGGCATTGCATTCATGCCTGCATTTATAGATAATCAGTTTGACGAGCCCTCATAGTAGACGATATTGACTTCAGCGAAGGATCGGTAAGAATCCACCTTATTTGGAGTGCAACCGTTTTTATGAGTCATCGCATAAGAAGTTTTCTACAGACTTATGGGTAGGCCGGTACCTTGTCCCATTTTATGTCAAATAATCTTAGAGGCTTTGTAGACAAAGTTTCATTTAGTAAAGTATGTCAGAGGCCTTGCCGTCCCATATGTTTTCATGTTTTAAGAACGATAGTTTATTGGTATAGTGTTGCCCACTTATAGTTATGCATTACGAGTTGTGGCCATGTTGGCCCATGATAGTTACAAAAGGAATGAGTCCAGCTAACTCGACCTACGTATGTTCTAGTTGTGGTCGAATGATCATGAGTTACAGAGTGGTTCTCTCAGGCCAGTACGACACCGGGTGCTAGCCACGCCTTCCTAGGTTCGGGGCATGACAAAGTGGTATCAGAGCGGGTCGTGTCCTAGGGAGTCTACAAAGTTGTGCCTAGTAGAGTCTCACTTATGGGTGTGTTGTGCGCAACATTTATAGTTGAGAGGCTATAGAGAATTTAGGAAATGTTCCCCTTCTTTTGTTTCCAAATCGTTCCATAGAGCTAAGTCGTAAGAAGTCAGTATCAAGTTTCCACCAAATTTTGCATGCACTAGAGGTGCTATCACAATAGAGCTTTAAGGCGTAGATGTAATTTCTACTTATGTGGAAGGGTAGTTATAAAAGACACAGAAGATACGATACAAGATTGAAAGGTAATTAATGTAAAGGTGAAGAAGATACGAGATACTCAAGTACAAAAGGTAGTGAATAGTACAGAGCTCAGATAGAGGTTGGGTTTTAGTTTAGTATACAGAGGAGACCCTAGCGAAAGTTTTGAAAATCCCAAGGAGTTAACATTCGAGGACGACTATTTTTAAAGGGTGGAAGGATGTTACATCTCGTACCTTAGCGTTAGGATGTGCCGTAAGTAAATCCACATGAGTTCGAAGGGATTATGTCTATTAGGAGGTTATAGAGGGTTTAAGACATTATTATTATGAGACCCTGTAAGTTTACAACCTTGATACCGTTGTATATTATGTCAGTGTGGTATTTTCTTTTAAGTGAAGTATTTTAGTAAAAGTTTTATAAGTATAATTTTGGATAGTTACCATTATTACTATTTTCGGATATGATAAATTATACACATAATATAAGAAAGTTTAAGAGATTCTTTTTATTGTAAAGATAGAAATTTTTTTCTCACAAGAAAAGAAGGTTATCTTTTTACCATTTTAAGAATTAAGCATACGAAAAATTGTACTCTTTATATGAGATTAGGAAAATTAGAAGTTGAGAAAATATATGTATTTTTACATGGATATTTAAATAAAATAATAGTGTGTGAATTTATTTTACAGGGTACCACATGACCGTAATAATACGGTGTATAAAGTGTATTTAAAATAAGTAAAAGTTTAAGTAATTTGAGACAATTCTTAATTATGCGGGTACTTGATTAATTATCGGGTAACAGGACCCTACCTAATTACCTAATAAGTGGATAAAGATTAAAAAATTCTCACCCCACTCCCACGTGGCAGCAAGTCACTACTAAGACCTATGACTCTTATTCATATTGGCTTAGGTGGACACTTATGTGTAATTAAGTGTAAGTCCATCACTTTTTGATGGTTTGAAGTGAAGTTTTCTATTGTAGAAACGATTGAATGGATTTTCTCAAGGATAGTTGAGCTGATGGCGAACATCTTTTCAGATTTATTAATTGAGCTTGTATATTGCTGAGCACAAATTGATCGGGTATTATTGCCACACCATAGTTTGAACATTATCGCAGACACATTTATGTTGAAAGTAATCATTTCCTTGAATCTCTCTTACCTTCAAACCATGTCAAACACTATTATGATACATAAGTAAATGGCTTTAGTTTTGTTCTTTGCTTACCAGTAGATTTGTGAAGCTTTATTATGGAAATGCAAGCTAGTTGATTTCATAAAAGTATGTAACGCTGGACTTACTACTCTGTATTTGTTGTTGCACAAAGAGTGAATATGTATGCGGTTCATATTTAGAGAAAAGTATCCTCCTTTAGTGAGCTTCCGTTTCTTTATTTATGGTGCTTTGGTTGGAGCCACCGTGTTATATCTGCTTGGGGTTTTTAATGGAGTACATTTGCGGTGCTAATACTACTTCAAAAAGGAGAGTTGCGTAGTGCCTTGACATCGTCAAAGTTTTTGTATGTATAGCCCCAAATAACATGGTCATACACCTTTTTCAAGAATATCATAAGAATTTTCCCCTGATCCGTGTATTTTAAGGCTATCCCTTTCTTTTGGCATGATCCATAGGACACAAACGAAACGAGCAAATGCACAATTTCCATAAATGACTCTATTCATAGAAATATTAGAGATGCTTATGTTCTTGATTCCCCATGTGTCATATTATTCTATCATCTGTTCATGGGTCTAAAAAATACATAAGTTGGTAAAGTTTATTTCATGATATTAATCAGAGGCATAATGGTCTTATGACGTACCGAGAGATTTTATTAATGTATTTCATATGAATTTCATGCATTTATACATGAACATTGACCTGTGACCAGATTGCGTTATATTCGTATATATATATGTATATATATGTATATGTGATATGGGAACGGTTATGGCGTTATATACGCACCACCACCTGACCAGTTGGTATACGTTGATAATTTGCCCACAGTGGCCGAGATGATATGATGGGATGCCCTCAGAGGCTTGATGATGTTATGTACATACAGACCTATGCATTACATGACATTTATATGCATATGCATGACATTATAAATATTTCATGATTTACATAGCTATCTAGACTTACAGGTTGAGTCCTTTACTCCATGTTTCTCACATGTTCTTTATATATTGATTTACATGCCTTACATACTCAGTACATTATTCGTACTGACGTCCTTTTGTTGGGGACGCTGCATTCATGCATGCAGGTATAGATAATCAGTTTGACGAGCCCTCATAGTAGACAAGATTGGCTTCAACGAAGTATCGGTAAGACTCCACCTCATTCGGAGTGCAGCCGACTTTATGAGTCATCGTGTTAGAAGTTTTCTACAGACTTATGGGCAGACCGGTACCTTGTCCCATTTTATGTCAAATAATCTTAGAGACTTTATAGACAAAGGTTCATTTTGTACAGTATGTTAGAGGCCTTGCCGGCCCATATGTATTTGTGTTTTAAGAACGATAGCTTATTGATATAGTGTTTCCCACTTATAGTTATGCATTACGAGTTGTGGCCATGTTGGCCCATGATAGTTACAAAAGGAATGAGTCCAGCTAACTCGACCTACGTATGTTCTAGTTTTGGTCGAACGATCATGAGTTATAGAGTGGTTCACTCGGGCCAGTACGACACCGGGTGCCAGCCACGCCTCCCCAAGTTTGGGACGTGACAGTATTGCAGGTTCCACCTTGGGTTTTAAGCATGTGATAATGCCCAGTGTTCCATTATCTTCGATGCGAGTCTCCCAAACACTAGCGAGCCTAAAAAATTGGGTGCAGACAACTACTGCAAAGGTGTCTGACATATCTAGTAATGTTGCAGCACAATCCTCCATTCTGGTACCCCAGATTCCTCCCATAGTTGAAGAAACTCTGAAGAAGCTCTTAGAGAACAAGAACAAAATCATGGTCACTTGGGTGCTGATCGGTTCCAACCCTATACCACTATATAATGGCATGGAGTGGTCGATGCAATTTTACCCGATAGGTCGGGATCGATATCCACAGGGAGTTAATATTGGTTGGGAGTTGGATTTCTACCTAATCTAGCTATGCGTGTTGTCTTTAATTGCAGTTCTAACCATGCTTGGGATTGTTTCTATTCTAATGTTAATGCTATTAATTGCTGAAAAAAATATAAGTACAATGTTTTTGTAGGAGTTTTTCAAATGATAAAAAGCACTAGGGAAGTGACTTCCGCCTAGGCGAGTATCAAATGGGGTCTAGAATCTAGGACTAGCTTGTTATGATTGGGGTCGTGATACAATCTTCACACATAAATACTCACTCTATACCTCTCGGTAGTTTGAGTGACTTTGCCCGATTTAGCCTCTCAAACCTAAATGGGTGTTCAAACAATGCAAGTGAAATTGGCTCAAGTCGGGTATTACTATCTCTAGGTTTAACCCTTTAATTGGGGCTATTGATCTCTAGAATTCACCCCAATTTCTTGTTAGCCTATTTTTCCTAGACTTGGGCCCTCTTTCTCAAGAAGATCCTAAGTAAAAAAGGCACGAATCAGTGTTTGCAACCACCAATTCTACAGTTAAAGCATGAAACAAGCTAATTATCAGTAACCCATAAACAATTAAGCCCTAAAATTGAAGACCCATTAAATACCCACACTAGGGTTAGGTCACAATCCTATCTAATGGGTCTAGCTACTCATAATAATGATAGAAATCAAAGATAGAGATATAATATAAGCCATAAAAGTTAATTACACGAATAAAATCTAAATATATATGCTAAAACTACTCTAATATTACTCAAAGTGGTAAAGTAAGGCTGTTCATGAGCTCTTTAATACAAAACTTGACCTAAAAATGTGAAAAGGATCTATTTATACACAGCTAAAATTTATGGACAAAATGCCCCTACAGAGGTTCTGCTGACCGCGTAAAAATGGGTGCCTCAGAGTTTGGACTTTCGCGGTCGCTCAATAACCAGTGCGGTCCGCTTTTTTCTTCATTTGGCTCTGGACTGGAGTTTGTTTCGCGCACCGCGTAAATACAGTCGTGTCCGTGTTGTCTTCAATCGTGACTACGTAAATTATTCGTGGAGCGCGTTCCTCAGTTTATCCTTACTTGCAAACTCTCTTAACCTCTTATCTCGCTCACAGCGAAATTTTCGCCGCGTCTGCGTCTGGTAACTTCGCAGCCGCGTAATTTTGACGCGAGCCGGGTTCTTCATTTGAGTCAAGATTGCAAGGCCTCTGAATCACAATCAACACTGTCAGCGAAATTCCAATCGCGGTCGCGTAAGATATCCCGCGGTCGTGCAATTCCATAGCGGTCAACGGTCTACTTTGAGCCAAATCAACCTCTCTAAACTTCACTCTCGCGGGCCACGTATTTGTGGTCGCCTCAGCGGAGGTACTTACGCGGCCGCGTAATATCACTGTTATCCGCGCTCAGTTCCATCCTTTGGGCTTGTGCAAGTTTGACTCCTTTTTGAGTTTATTTAGGCTTCTTTGCTCATTTTGACCAAAAACTGCAAGTAAGCACTTTAAGTCAGTTCTCAGGAATACCTTAACGCATTTTTGACCCAAAACGTCAGCAAAAGAGAGCAAATAATAGGCTAAAATCCTTAGTTATCAACTCCACCAAACTTAATTTTTTTCTTGTCCTCAAGCAAATAATGTAATTCTCACCTCCACAAGAACAAGAAAGGAAAATTTCAGCTGTCCTAAGGTGACTTCATCAAACTTCAATTGGAACTAACAATTACCCTCAACACAAATGCATTATCAACAACATTATACTATGACTCTTTGAGTTTCATAGGTCTAATGTGACACAAGAGCTTCACGAGTTGACTCAATTCATCAAGGAACCTCGATCTCTCACGTAAGTCATTGTGGATCCCAGACTCCTTCTCCTCTACTCTGCATGAGCTCATCTCACCTTATAGACTGTGACACTCAAAACCGGTATTGTAAAGAAGTGCGGTCATAACTCTCAAAATAATGCCACAAGTCCGGCTATAAGTACCATAGGCTTGCCCCTCATGTAAATCACCACTAATGTAAGCTCACTCAACTTGAAATCCTATAGGGCTTTGGCAGGATTTAATGAAGGTTGTTTGGATCGAGGTCGGACATAATGAACTATGATAGTATCATCTTTCCTTAAGAACTCCATTTTCTCAATTCGGTACATGGTTTCTTGACTCTTTGAGTCATTTTTTTCTTCCTTGGGGAACTAGAGAGACACATTGTCACTCTTTTCTTCTATATGACGAACATTTGTCTCCTTTTCTCATCACTCCAAACCTTTCAACATTGTTTTCTTGAATCCTTTCAACCTTTACTTTTCTTTTGACATGCTTCTTTTTGGCTTTTCATCCTTTTCTTTGCCTTTCCTTTTCATCAATTCTTTTTGTTCTTTGAACCTTTCATCACTTTGAAATTCCTCGTCTCTCCCCCAATATTATATTTTTTTGACTAATGTTCATCATGAATGCTAAGGAAATATTAGGTGCCACGAGAGGGTCATTATAGAACGGATGAAGGCTTGTAATGTGGTTATTGAACGAAAAAGGCTTAGGCTCAAAGGGGGTTGACTAAGGAGATCATAATGGTAGGCTATGGAAGTTTTCAAAGTTCAAATGGGACCAAGGAGAGCCTATAATCACTTCTCAAGTCGAGCTACACTTAGAATTTCTCCTAGAAAAACATTCGGGGCAAGCTCTAGACTTGTTGGCACGGGACTTGGACTTGCAATTCAAAACCTCACCTCTCAAGCTACTGGATTGTTAAAAAGACTTGAGTCGAGGGCCCACAACAACCTTAGCTAGGATTGAAGATCATAAATGGCTAACAGTAACCACTTGATGATAGCTTTAGTCAACTCAAGATTCTAAAGGTCACAACTAGAGTTAATCTCGTCAACAAACTTGTCTTTAACCATGAGGTCGAAGGTAAATGTGCTAGTTCCAAGTGAATCTTACTTGAGTCACTTTTATTCATTAGTATTATATATATCAAAACAAAAAGAAAAACAGACTCAATCCCTTAAGAAGGTTGTCACGCCATCCATCGTTGGGAAGAGCCACCCGGTTCACACAAACCTTTGGAAATAACCGTGGCATTAAGAAAATCAAAGGCTTATTGATCACGAAAAAATGTAAAAAGAAGCTACAAATTCAAAAAGAAGCTACTAAAAGTAATAAGAAGCTAAGCTATTAAGGAAAATTACAAAAGAAGTTATAAAGTAAAAATACGGAAAGTAAAATGAATATGTACAATAGGGGATTGAAATGAATATACACAAAATGGGGATGAATATATACATGAAATGGTAATTTTATATACATACCAAAAGTGAAAAGTACGAAAATGAAAGTACGATAAGTAGAAAATAAAGATACAAAGTATCAAAGTTATTACAGACCAATCATCAAAATCATCATATCAAAATAAGACCAACCCCCCAAATAAAAATTAGCATTGTCCCCCAATGCTAAAAGCAAAAATAGAATAAGAGAGGGATAGAGAGTAAAGAAAACTCCCTATGAGGCCTCTGTCTGCAGTCACCGGTAGGGTCTTGTGGGTGTCCAGACTCGTCACCTCCCTCGGGGTCCTCCAGCTGAATCTCTAGGTCCTCCGTCTGGGTATCACCACTCTCCTCACCGGCTCTCTGGTAGCCTCCTGCTCTGGTACCTATGTTGGCTGAGCTGTGTGTGCTGCAGAGGCAGGCTCTCCCATAAGGAGATCCAGAGGAATGTCACCAGCTGTAGTGATCTTCGCCACCTCCTTCTTCAACTCCTCTTGACCCTTCTTCACTTTTCTCACCCATTTACCCAGCTCTTTGATCACCTTTTCATGCGCACCCAGAGACTCCAGAATCTTCTTCTAGTTGTCAAGAATAGTCTTCAATGATTCCTCCACTGATGGAGGCATCTGAAGCTGTGCTGGAACTGCCTGAGCTGCTACGACACTAAACAAGGCAGATAGCTTTGATGTAGCTACCTGCATCCAGTTGTTGATGCCGTCCAAAGTCTGATTTACCCTCAGTGCAGCCTGAGGGTAAGCTCATGAAGAAGGTATTGATGGAGGAATAGAGGCAGATGGCCCGGAGGGTGGATGTGGCATGGAAGCAGATGACCCCTCTGTTGTGGAAGGCTCAGACCCAGTGGCCACCATCCCTGGCTCCTCAGATTGTCCAGTGGAGGTGGTGGCTTTGCCCTTTGACTTGGGGTTATCTGGACCCTGAAGGTTGTACCAGGTGAATGGCCTTTTTGGCTTCATTTTGGTGTCAAAGTCCCTCCCTTCAACTCTCTGATCCTCTAAGAACATGGTGAGGAAGTTTGGGAAGGGATACGATCTTTCATCCTTGCCAATTGCTCTGGCAATAACTCTGGCCATAATTTTCCCCATATTTATTGGGAACCCCGCCATGATAGCCACCACAATAATCTCCCGGGAGACCGAAATGTCACTGTTATGAGGAGTAGGGTCTATCCGACTGCACACATAAGTGGACCATCCCCTTGCTTCGAAGCTCAGAGTGTTCCTAAAGATCGGGACCCCGGGTGTCAGCCAAGCTGGAGTAGTCCCAGGGATGGCTATCACCGATCCAAGACATTGGCGGGCTAATTCATCCAGAGCCACCTTCTCCAGATAGAGCAACTCATCCTCATTATTGAACCCAGCATAATCATTTAAGGTCTTGCCATCAAACATAATCTTTCTGTTCCGGACCTTGATCAAATATGTGCCCTTTTTGATGTGGCTGACATTTGCATAGAACTCTTTGACCAAATACTCATTGTCCTCCGGTAGGTTGATGGTGAAGAACTTCTACCCCACTCTCTCATTAAATTGCCTCTTGACATTGGGATTATGGGGTAGAAGATCTCGCTCAATGAATACTCTCTCAAGTGTGAGTGACCTTTGAGGCCACCCCGAGTCTCCATGTTGTCGCGCCCCATTTTTCCCGAACACTCCTTTCGGGGCCGGTTAAAAGGGTTTATGACATTGGTTGGGACAACTCATTCCTTTTGGTAAAAGGGTTTGCATGTTTTGAAGAGTCGCCACCTAACGATTTTAAGGTGCGTTATGGCACCTATTGGGGTTCATTTACAACTACGTTTGATAACTAGAGATAGGGTAAGGGCTTGAAATTATCCTACGGGGAAGGTGTTAGGCACCCCTCAGGATCCACAAGTGTGGTTCCCGGCCAAATAGCATTTGTGAATTTGTACAACTAGCAAGCAAACAAACATTGTCCAAATAGTAGGGGATTTTAGTCTAAGTACACATATGTTTGAAAATGATTAATAGAGAGATAGGTCTTGAAAAGGATTATAGTCTAAACATGTATATGGAGTAAGAGTATCCTAGGTTTGTTTGTAATATGGATCATATCAATGCAATACCTGGTATGACACTCCTCGAAGAGGGGCTACACGTGGTATTAGCGCACCGGTCATCATATCCATATCTACCCTTTCCCATCCCGTGAAGGTAATTAAAGCGAGTGTTGGTCATGACCTCTATTGCATGCTGTTACGCGTCCCTTCCTATAAGTCCTGGAGGAATTTAGGACTTCTATCCTATGAGGGAGGTTCTAGGGAGACCCTCAGGTTTTAAAGGTAAAATACTAAGGCGATATGTAAAAAATCAGATAGGACTGCAGATAGGGGATAACATATTAACAGGAAAGGCTCAAGTACCTCCACATATAATACAACGAATCAGCATGACCCAAACACAATTAAGGTCTGGATTTAAATTCAGATTCTAAAGCATGGTATCTAAGTGATGACAACAAAGAGACATATTTATTGCATAACTCAGAGAGGAAATCCTGATCAGTTTTTCCTACTGATTTTATGCATGCTGGTAGTTAGACAGTAATCACAAGAGGACAATTTCGGTTTTTATTTTAAGGTTGATTACCTAAGGCTTGCCTAGGCGTAGGATCATATGTAACAGTTATCAAGAATGTTAACAGTTTTAGGTTGTTACACCTAAGAGCATGCAGTTCTAGGTGTTGCAGAATATACAGGAGTTATTACTAGTTGTTAGAGCAAGGTGGACTGTTTCATATTTTTTATGCATATGTAATTAGACTAAGTGTAATTAAGCGAGTGTGATCCTAGAACATGATATCTAATGCAAATGATGCACATGCAGAATCACTAAAACAGGGTTTCTAAATGCACACAAAATCATGGCATTATGCATAGTTTCAGAATAGGCAGAAGTGATAGTTTGTTTTGTTTATCCTAGAGCAGGATTTCTAAGTGCGTGGCATGATTGTAGCATGATGAGACTTGAGTGCATGAATAACAATTTATGTTAACATATTTGTCCTAGAACAGGATTTCTAAATGATTTCAGGACATGTAAGGTTTACATAGGCAGAATCACATGGTGACAGCTTATTTTAGTGTTATTATTTACCCTAGAGACATGATTACTAAGTGATAGTAGTAATGATGAGATGCTTAAACAGTATATATGAATCCTAGAGAACATGGTATCTAATGTATGGCATGCTTTGTGTGTATTATTCCTTAACATGAATTTTATTGCGCACAAAAGAAAGTAAACCTAGGAGCATGGTTTCTACCCTTGGCTATACTACTTCATATATATTACCCTCCCTTTTTTCACTATCCAACCCTAGAGTTGTTTACAAATAATTATTACAAACCATTGAGCATGAATTACATAACTGAAATAGGAAAAATTAGAAGTTATCTATAGGGAGCCTGCAGTATAGGCCCAGATCTCAATATCCTCAATGCCAAGTAGTGTTTCACAGTCTTTCTCATAATCCGGGTGTGTCAAAGTTCCCTAAGGGCCTCAAGGGATCCGGGGCAGTGCTCACACCCAGATTTCGTAGCCATAGTAGAGTAAGTGCAGTGTGGAAGGGCCAACCTTAGTGTGTCAGAGTTCAGAGGGAGATCAAGGGTCCCAAAGCAGTGCTCACACTAAGGGGGAAGAACTTAAGGGTCTAGGAGTAGAGTTAGAGTGCTTGACATAGTTTTAAAAAGTTTTAGTAGGAAAATGATTTGAAAAGAGACTTGTAAAAATATAGTTTTGTAAAATAAAGGAGAACTGAACTTAGTAAAATAGCTTTCAAGGGAGCAGGATAATTGACACACAATAGACCCAAATACAGAACCAAAATAGGTTCAGTAATATTCACAGACCACAGACCCAAGGTAGGTTCAGTACCACAAACATTCATCTAAGGGGTAGTGGGGATTGGGGACACATTGAGCACAGAATAGTGAACATATAGCAGGCAGAAGTGTACATAGGTACAGAATAAAAACTCTAAAGGGGTTCAAAGGATTGGGGTATAGCATAGTTCAGGGTCAGCATCGAAACAACTTAAGGTAGTATCAGTAGAGTATGCCCTAATCAAAACCAGTGTACAAATATAGGAATAGAGTAGAGTATGTTGAAACAGGTTTCAAGTTCATAAAGACATGTTGATCATAAAAGGTAAAGCCTAACTTAACATACGAGATGAAGCAAGAGATTTTAATTACATGTTGGACAACAAAATAGTAGATGGAAGCATATTAGAAACACAATGAATTGAAGCAGCAAAAGAAACATGTTGGTTTGGGAACTGGAATTTGAATTAGAACATACCAGTGAAGAAGACAGTAAACACAAGGTAGGGGATAGGAGAGAAAAATAGTTAGCCTTGGCTTGCAGCCAGCTAACTCAGAACAATAACAAGTAGCACAGAAAAGAGAGCAGAAAGTTTAATTGTGAGAGAGAGAGAGAGAGAGTTATTGAACCAGTCTGTTCGTGTCTTGTGTTAATGAAAAGCAGTGTATATATAGTTTGAAAACAGGTAGAAAATAAGGTAGGAATCAAAGTTAATCAGTAATTATGGGACTGTATATCAATTAGTATAAAATCAGCATAGATACTCCCTTAATTGAAGGAGTTAAGTTCAAACGGTTAGTAGGAAGATGATAAATAAGGAAAAATACCATATATGACTGAAATATATCACACAAGGAAATAATTTCAGCATAGTAAATATAGAACAAGTAATTAGTCTAGGTTCAGAAAATATAATTAAGGAAAGGCCTGTAAGAATCGATTAACAGTAGAATCAATTACATAATAAGGCAAGAGAATAACTCACAGGTCAAAAATCAGTAAGGGATATTACCATAAGAGATTAGTGAAGAACACTAATCCCAGGGAATCAGGGATTCGAATAAGAATAATACAGCTAAGGGAAATTAACACTGAATAAACACATAATAGGTAAGGAGAGGTTAACATTGAAACCCTAATAAGCACAGTGGGGTAAAAATCACGTAAAATCAGGAATTTGCATAGAACGTAGTAAATGATTAAAAGAAATAATAGGATAAACATGATACGAGCAGAGGCAACAAGGATCAGAAACCCTAATGAACAAAATAGGGTAAAGTCACAGAAAAACTCAGAACGTTCATGAGAAACAAGTACACATACAGATTAAACGAGCAAAATCATCAAAACCAGACTTAGAATCCCAGGGTTAAGACCAAAATTAGGGTTTTCAACATAATGAATTAGATAAAAGGGAAAACATGAATAAACCGTCAAAACAAGTAGAAATCATAGAATAATACTGAAAATCAGAGGGAAGCCTCTTTAAAAAAATGGGTTAAGAAACCTTAGTTTGAAGATGAAAAGTCACCTTGAAGGAAAATCGGAAAAATCTTTCAAGGAAACAGTAAAGTAACTTATGATACGCCTAGATCTATTACAGATCTAAGAAAAATCAGGGCTAGTGATTAGGGTTTCGTAGAGACAACCCAAAGAGAAAGAGAACCGGCTAAAGAACCACTGGTTCTAGCCAAAAAATGAGGAAATCTTACTCGGACGACAGTAGATGGCCGGAGAACGGCATGAAAGGCCATAGGTGGGAGTTGAACCGCTCCAGGTTCTCTTAAGGGCCTCGGGACATTGTCAAGCCGGCGTGGGGGGAGAGACATAGGCTAGGAGTGGTGAGAACTCATGGTTTCCGGCAAGGGAGGTGGCCGAAAAAGGGAGACAGAACTTAACGAACGGGGGAAAGTGGGAAGGTTCTAGAGAGAACTAGAGAGAGGGATATAGAGAGACGGTGAGAGAAATGAAGCGGGGGAAATGAATGGAGCGGGGTAGTATTTAGGGGTTAATTAAGGAAAGGGTTAATCTGGGTCGTTGATTTGAATTAATCAACGGCTCAAATTGAATGGGGGATTGGGTCGGGTGAGCTGGGCATTGGGCCTGGAGGTGTTTGGGCCGTTCAATTTGGGTTGGGGTCCGGGAAGAATTGAATTAAAATTGAAATTAAAAGTGGTTAGATTTTAAATACCCATAAAAATAGATAAATAATTAATAAAAATGGCTAATAATTATATAAAGTGAAATTAAGGCTAAGTAGATGAAATTAAAGTGACTAGTTGGTATTAGAAATATAAAATGATTGATTATTGAATTAAAATAGCATAAAATATATAATTAGGCTATAATTGCAAAGTTATTGCAATTATAGCCAAGTAATGCTAATTAAGCTAATTTGTGAAATAATTTGGCCTTAATAGGACCCAAATGATATATTAAACCAAACATGCTTTGAAATCATTTGTAATGTAATTTTTGGTTAATTATTGGAGATAAAAAATACTGGATAAATTAGAATAAATTAATAAATGTTGGAAATTATAGAAAAAATATCAATTGTTATAAAAACTGATTTGAAGGTATATATGCAAGTTTTAAAATAATTTGAGGAAAAATTGGGTATCAACACTTGTGGTAGGCCTTCTCACTGATAAATTGGTCTTGCCATACCACCGGTTCCTTAATCTCACCAACCCCCCAGTCCGGGTGTCACCACCTCTCCCGTCATCCGGGACATCGTCATCACTATCAACGTTCACTAGGGCTGCTATGGAGGCTGGAGTTGCAGTAGTTTGGGTAGGAGGTGTTGGAGTGTCACTATATCCTTCTGATCCAGACCCGGATGAAGAGGTAGGTTCATTTACTAGGCGACGGGGTTGGGATTGTGCCTCCTGTTGAGTTTGGGTAGCTTCCCCCTCAGAAATTTCAGAGGAGGAGACATCTTCACTGGTCTCCGAAGTGTCTGGAGTGGGTCTCCGGAGGGTCTGTTTATTCCCAATGATCCTTTTAGGAGCTATGGGTGCAGTCTGTTTTCCTCTCCCCCGGGCCTGGGAGGAATCTCCCCTCCCTTGCTGTTGTTCCGGTCCACCTCGAGATCTAACCATTATCTGCATACACAATCAGTGAAAGGTCATTAGTAATGTTATTCAAGCAAGTATCATATGAAGGCGGATAAATGATCACAGTGTTTCACAGAACACTGAAACCGCTGACAGCGAAAAAAGAGTCGCGTCGCGAACTAGCCACCGCGGTCCGTGGAAAAAGGGTCGCGGTCAACAGAAGACTGGGGTTCAAACTACCCAATCTCTGAAGTTAAATCCCCGTTGACAGCGAAAATCTGGGTGCGGACGCGAAACTTGAAACGCTGACCGCGTAAAATGAAACGCGGTCGCGGACCCAGGTGAAGAACTTTATGAAGTTTAGCACCGCGGTCCGCAAAATTCTGGGCGCAGCCACGTAATGTAAACCGCTGACCACGAAAAAGTCTCTGCGGCTGCGAACAACTATCCCATGCATCACTTATACTCATATGAACGTTGACTGCGAAATTTGGACCGCGGTCAGCGGAATTCAAATAATCAAGGCACTGATGAACGATAAATGATCTAGGGTTTTCACTTATCAGAAGTTTTTGCAATTCAAAAAGCAAAGTCAATAACCCCATTCCCCATTAGGCATTAAAATTAATTACCCATCCATTTCTTTTCATCATTAAGTTAGCATGATTTTGATTCTTGGCTTGTGCTACCCCTAACTAAAAAGAGAGAGAAAAAATGGAACTAAAATAGCAGAAAAGAAAGAACTAAAATTAAGACTAAGAAATTGAGCATACCGGTTGTTTAATTTGTTGTAGATATTAACTCTTGATTAATGAGATGACTTTTAGATGGAGACGATAAGGAGATGAACAGTTCTATGGGGCTTTGAGAAGTGAGAGTTCGAAAAGGGTAAAAGGAGATGGGCCCTTCTATTTATACTTAAAACCTAAGGGCCCACCGACCTACCTAGGCACGGCCGCGGAATTTCATCGCGGTCCGCGCTCTTATCTTTTTGAAGAGATACTGCTTCACCAACTCCGCTGAGAGCGGAAAAACATGAGCGGCCGCGAAACAAGCACCGCTGACCGCGGACGCGGATGCAACTTCAGAGAGGTGTCATTCAAGGCCTTTCAAGTTCGCGTCCGCTACACATTTACGCCCCCGAAATAGCTCTCGTTGACTGCGAAATTTTGAGCGCGGTCAGCGGTCCAAGTCTATACTTAGCCAATGTTTTTCCATTATCATTCCTGCACATCACAAACAATTCCTACACAAATATCATAACCAGTTAGTTCAAAATAAAGCCTAATCTAAGAAGAAAAATGAAAAAGAAAGAAAGAAAAAAAAAACACTTGGGTTGCCTCCCAAGAAGCGTCTGATTTAACGTCGCGGCACGATGCAGGTTACCCTCATCATTAGAACTTGATCAAGTCCATTACTTGGTTGTCATCAAACTTGCCCAAGTAATGTTTCACCCAGTGCCCATTAACCCAGAAGATCTCACCATTTTTGTTCTTCAAGTCAAGAGCACCAAAAGGTATTACATGCACTACCTCAAAGGGGCCACTTCATTTGGACTTGAGCTTTACCGGAAACAGACGTAATCGGGAGTTAAAGATGGACCAAATTACCCTATTTGAATTCCTTGTTTCGGGCATATTTGTCATGTAAGTATTTCATCTTCTCCTTGTTCAATTATGAGCTTGAATAGGCATGAAAACGGAATTCATCTAGCTCATTGAGTTGTTCCACCCGGAGATTTGCAGCAACATCCCACTCAAGATTTAACCTCTTCAAGGCCCACATGGCTTTATGTTCTTTCCCAACCGGAAAATAACATGCTTTTCCAAACACGAACTGGTATGGAGACATACCGATTGGAGTCTTAAATGCCGTCGTATAAGCCCACAACGCATCATCGATCTTCCTTGACCAATCTGTTCTATTTGCATTCACAATTTTTGACAATATGCTTCTGATTTCCCTGTTTGAGACCTCCACTTGTCCACTATCTTGGGGGTGATAAGGAGTTGAGACCTTGTGATTGACACCGTACTTTGCAAGCAAAGTATCAAATGCCCTATTGTAGAAATGAGACCCCCCATCACTGATAATTGCCTGAGGTGTACCAAACCGTGTGACGATGTTTTTCTTGAGGAACGCCACCACACTCCAGGATTCGTTGTTGGGAAAAGCTATGGCTTCAACCCACTTGGAAACATAATCCACCGCCACCAGAATGTAAGTATTACAACACGAACTCACAAAAGGTCCCATGAAGCCTATGCCCCACACGTCAAAAATGTCAACTTCAAGGATAGTGGTGAGAGGTATTTCATCCTTCTTTGATATTCCTCCAGCTCTCTGATATTCATCATATCTCTTGAAAATCTCACTTGCATCTCTATATAGGGTTGGCCAATAAAAACCACAACTAAGAACCTTGGAAGCAGTTCTCGCCCCACCGTGATGACCACCTAGGGAGAGGAATGACAAACATCAAGTATACTCACTTTTTCCTCCTCTGGGACACATTTATGAATCACCCCATCATTCCAAATCTTGAAAAAATAGGGCTCATCCCAATAATAGTCCAAACTATCCCGTTTGAGTTTCTTCCTTTTGTTAGAAGAAAGCTCACACGGGACAATGCCGACAACAAGGAAATTGGCAACATCCGCGAACCAAGGCATATCATTCAAAGAAACCGAGAGGAGTTGCTCATCTGGGAAAGCATCATTAATTTCAATACCATCTTTAGGCCTCCCTTCCTCTTCTAAATGGGGAAAATGATCCGCTACCTGATTTTCACTACCTTTTCTATCAATGATCTCGAGGTCAAATTCTTGAAGCAACAAAACCCATCTCACCAATCTAGCTTTCGATTCCTTCTTGGTCATTAAGTAACGGAGCGACGTGTGATCGGTGTGAACAATCACTTTGGAACCCATGAGATAAGGCCTGAATTCTCCATGGCAAACACAATTGCTAAAACTCTTTTTCCGTCACTGTATAATTAATCTCGGCATCATTCATCATTTTGTTTGCATAGTACACCGGGTGAAATATCTTGTTCACGCTTTGCCCCAAGACCGCTCCTACTATAACATCACTTGCGTCGCACATAATCTCAAAGGGAGAGATCCAATTGGGTGTGGTAATGATTGGAGTGCCTGTCAATTTATACTTCAAGATCTCAAAAGCCTTCATGAACTCTTCATTGAAATAAAATTTTGCATCCTTTTCTAGCAGTTTGCACAGGGGATTCACTGCTTTGGAGAAGTCTTTGATGAACCTTCGGTAGAACCCCACATGCCCAAGAAAACTCCTAACTCCCTTGACGGAAGTAGGAGGAGGTAGCTTTGAAATCACTTCTATCTTCGCCTTGTGCACTTCGATTCCATTCTTTGAGATCTTATGGCCGAGGACAATGCCCTCCTCGACCATAAAGTGACATTTTTCCCAATTAAGCACAAGATTTGTCTCTTCACATCGGGCTAGCACCTTGTCAAGATTTTCCAAACATTCTTCAAATGAGTCTCCAACCACACTAAAATCATCCATAAAGACTTCGAAGAAGTCCTCCACCGTGTCCGTAAATATAGCCATCATGCACCGCTGAAAGGTAGAGGGTGCATTACACAAGCCAAAAGGCATAAATGAGAACGCAAATGTTCCATACGGGCATGTGAAGGTCGTTTTATCTTGGTCTTCCGGAGCTATAAGAATCTGGTTGTAACCTGAATACCCATCCAAGAAACAATAGAAGGCACGCCCGACAAGTCTGTCTAACATCTGATGAAGAAAGGGTTATGGAAAATGATCTTTTCTGGTCACTTTGTTCAATATTCGGTAGTCCATGCATACCCGCCATCCAATCACTGTCCTAGTAGGGATCAATTCATTTTTCTCATTTGTCACAACGGTCATACCCCTTTTTTTAGGCACACACTACATCGGTAAAGTCCATGCACTATCCGAAATAGGATACACCACCCCAACATCAAGCCATTTGATAATTTCCTTCTTGACGACCTCTTGCATAGCCTCATTCAACCTCCATTGATGTTCCACAGACGATTTTGCATCATCCTCGAGTATAATTTTATGCATGAAAAAGGCGGGGCTTATACCCCGAATGTCAACTAAGGTCCATCTAATTGCCTTTTTTCTTCTTTGAAACTCCTCAAGAGTGGAGTTTACCTGCACTTTGGTTAAGCAAGTAGAAAGAATAACATGTAATGTAGAAGATGGGCCTAAGAATTCATACCTGAGGTGAGAGGGTAGGGGTTTAAACTCCAATATTGGTGGCTCCTCGATCGAGGGCTTTGTCAGTGGAGTCTTTCGGTTTTCCAAATCCAAGGAGAGTTTACGAGGCCCATAAGAGTAGGATTCCATTCCTTGCAATGCATTAGCACATTCAACCAAGCCATCCCTTTCATCATCATCATGGTTCAACAATACAACTTCCATAGGATCTTCCACATTGATCATTGCACTTGTTTCATCAACTATCACCTCCATCACGAGGTCCACAAAAGAGCAAACTTCATTACTATTCGGTTGCCTCATCGATTTGCACATGTGGAATACAACATTTTCATCGCCCACCCGGAATGTGAGATCCCCTGCTTCCACATCAACCAAAGCCTTACCTGTTGCTAGGAAAGGCCTTCCCAATATTATAGGCACCTCATAGTCGACTTCGCAGTCGAGAATCACAAATCATCAGGAAAAATAAACTTGTCAACCCGTACAAGAACATCATCAATAATACCAAGAGGCCTCTTCATTGTTCTATCCGCCATTTGCAATCTCACTGAAGTAGCTCTCGGTTGACCAATACCCAAAGTCTTGAATACGGAGTAAAGCATCAAATTTATACTTGCTCCTAAATTACACAAGGCCTTTGCAAAATCCGCACTCCCAATGGTACAAGGAATTGTAAATGCACCGAGATCTTCAAGATTTGGAGCCATCGAGTGCACAATTGCACTAACTTGATGAGTCATTTTGATGGTATCGCAATCCATATATCTCTTTTTAGTGACCAAGTCTTTCATAAATTTGGCGTATCCCGACATTTGCTCAAGTGCTTCCACCAAGGGCACATTAATTGATAAGTTTTTCATCATCTCAATAAACTTCTTAAATTGATTTTCATTATTTTGTTTTTCAAGTCTTTGAGGATAAGGCGGAGGAGGCCTTGGCAAAGGATCCTTGTCTTTTGGCGCTACCGTTTTCGGTATGTCTATCATGTGTTCTCTAGACGGGTTCACGCCATGTTGAGTCTCCTCCTCGTTGTCATGAATATCGTTCTTCACTTCCTCATTCAAATTCTCTTCACTCACTTGTTCATCAACTATTTGATCATCATCATTTTGCAACACAACATCTTCATTCACAATTTCCTTTTGATTGAAGGTACTTGCTTCACCGCCTCTACCGCTCCTAGTGGTCACCGCCATGGCATGCCCTGTGTTGTTCCCGCCTTTCGGGTTTACTACCGTGTCACTTGGTAGATCCTACTTAGGGCGAGTGTTCAATGCTTGTGAGGTTTGACCCATTTGTACTTCTAGGTTACAGATGGAAGTGGTGTGGGAGGCAATTTGAGCATCGGAATCGGCATTCCTTTCCATCATTTGTTTGAACATATTCTCAATCCTCCCCATTTCATTAGTTGAATAACTTTTCTCTTGAGATTGATATGGAGGTGGATTGTTGGGTTGTTGAAACATCAGGGGCCTTTGAAAGCCCGGCCCCCGGTTGCCTTGATTATTGTTACCCCAACCACCTTGGTTGTTATTACCTCCCCAATTGCTACTGTTGTTTCCTTGATTCCCCCAGTTCTGGTTGTTGTTCCCCCTATTGTTAGAGTTGTTGTTATTTCCATTGTTCCAATTCCCTTGTCCTTGATTGTTCCAATTCTGATTATTCCCTGGCGATCTCCATTGTTGATTTGGAGCATTGCTCCGTTGTCCTTGATAGTTGTTTGCATACAAAACTTCCTCGGTTTGGTCATCACACAAATTATATTGGTTGTAGCCACTTCCACTTTGTTAATATTGATCTTGATTACCTTGCACTTGCTGACCATGTCTCATCTTGTTGACCATTAGATTGACCCCTTCCATTGCATTTACTTGCTTTGGTCCTTGAATCTGCTGCAACTGTGCTTTGGCTAACTGGTTCATGGTTGTTGTCAACTCAACTATGGCTTGTCCGTGGTCTTGAAGTTTCTTATGAAGATTGATAACATTCAGGTCACCTTGGGGAACATTTTCCCGACTCTGCCAAGCTGAAGAAGTGTCAGCCATTTCATCAAGTATGTCACAAGCCTCATCATAAGAGAGCTTTTAAAATTTCCCCCAGCTAGCTGGTTCACTACACATTGATTGGTCGTGTTTATACCCCGATAGAATGTCTGTTGGATCATTGCTTCAGTCATGTCATTATTGGGGCATTCCTTGACCATAGTTCTATATCTCTCCCAGATTTCATGAAGGGTTCATTGGGTTCCTGTTTGAAGGCTAATATCTCATCCATTAATGCTGCCATATGACCCGGTGAGAAAAACTTGGATATAAACTTATCCGCCAACTCATCCTACATAGTGATGGAATGGTTCGGGAGACTTTCGAGACAGTCTAAAGCTTTCCCTCTAAGTGAAAAAGGGAACGATTTCAATATCAATGCATCCTCCAACACGTTTGTCTATTTGCTTCCCCAACATGTAAGTACAAATCCCTTTAGATGTTTATAAGCATTCTGATGGGAAGCGCCTATGAAAAATCCTCGTTTATCCAATAAGGTTAACATAACATTTGTAATATGGAAATTGCCCACCCGGATTCGGGGTGGGACAATCGCACTGGTGTAACCTTCATTGGGAAGCACCCGATGAGCTGCCCGTGGAGGAGGTGGGGGAGGGTCTGGAATATTGTCACTGGCTTGACGGCCTCCTCTTTGAGCTTGAGGTACTAGATGCACCCCATCATCACTATTATCATCTACCTCCTCCCCCGGGAAAACATTTCCGAGAGGATTAGCCAATTTGTACCTAAAGTGATTAACACACAAAAGTTAGTAAACTAGAAGGAAAGAAACACAATACACACAACTAGTTAGATAGATAGCAAACACCGTTTAACTCCCCGGCAACGGTGCCAAAATGTGATCGGTTCCAACCCTACACCACTATATAATGGCGAGGAGTGGTCGATGCAGTTTTACCCGATAGGTCGTGATCGATATCCACAGGTAGTTAATATTGGTTGGGAGTTGGGTTTCTACCTAATCTAGCTATGTGTGTTATCTTTAATTGCACTTCTAATCATGCTTGGGATTGTTTCTATTCTAATGTTAATGCTATTAATTGCTGAAAATAATCTAAGTACAATGTTTTTGTAGGAGTTTTTCAAATGATAAAAAGCACTAGGGAAGTGACTTCTGCCTAGGCGAGTATCTAATGGGGTCTAGAATCTAGGACTAGCTTCTTATGATTGGGGTTGTGATACAACCTTCACACATAAATACTCACTCTATACCTCTCGGTAGTTTGAGTGACTTTGCCCGATTTGGCTTTCTCAAGCCTAAATGGGTGTTCAAACAATGCAAGTGA
This sequence comes from Nicotiana undulata, assembly GCA_005239495.1. Classification (NCBI taxonomy): domain Eukaryota; kingdom Viridiplantae; phylum Streptophyta; class Magnoliopsida; order Solanales; family Solanaceae; genus Nicotiana; species Nicotiana undulata. The sequence goes on from ML288379.1 coordinate 103,321, forward strand.
AATTGGCTCAAGTCGGGTATTATTATCTCTAGGTTTAACCCTTTAATTGGGGCTATCAATCTCTTGAATTCACCCCAATTCCTTGTTAGCCTACTTTTCCTAGACTTGGGACCCCTTTCTAAAGAAGAGCCTAAGTCAAAAGGGTACGAATCAATATTTGCAACCACCAATTCTACAGTTAAAGCATGAAACAAGCTAATTATCACTAACCATAAACAATAAATCCCTAAAATTGAAGACCCATTAAATACCCACACTAGAGTTAGGTCACAACCCTAGCTAATAGGTCTAACTACTCAAAATAATGATAGAAATCAAAGATGGGGATATAATATAATCCATAAAAGTTAATTACAAGAAGAAAATCTAAATATTAAAACTACTCTAAAATTACTCAAAGTGGTAAAGTACTGCTTTTCACGAGCTCTCTAATACAAAACTTGACCTACAAATGTGAAAAAGATCTATTTATAAACAGCTGAAATTTTTGAACAAAAATGCCCCTATGGAGGTTTCTTTGACCGCTTAAAAATGGGTGCCTCAGCGTTTGGACTTTCCCGGCCGCGCAATAACGAGCGCGGTCCACGTTTTTCTTCATTTGGTTCTAGACTGGAGTTTGTTTCGCGGACCGCATAAAAAAGCCGCGCCCCGGTTGGCTTCAATCGCGACCGTGTAAATTATTCGCGGACCGCGTACCTCAGTTTAGCCTTACTTGAAAACTCTCTGAACCTCTTATCTCGTTCCCAGTGGAATTTGCACCGCGTCCGCGTCTGGTAACTTCACGGTCACGTAATTTTGACACAGGTCGCGTTCTTCATTTGAGCCAAGATTGCAAGCTCTGAATCTCAATCAACTTTGTGAGTGAAATTCTAATCACGGTCGCGGAATATCTTACGCGGCCGCGCAATTCCATAGCGGTAAGCGGTCTACTTTAAGCCAAAATCAACCTCTCTAAACTTCACTCACACGGGCCGCGTATTTGTGGTCGCCTCAGCAGAGGTACTTATGCGGCCGCGTAATATCACCGTTGTCTGCGCTCAGTTCCATCCTTTGGTCTTGTGCAAGTTTAACTCTTTTTTGAGTTTATTTAGGCTTTTTTTGCTCATTTTGACCAAAACCTGCAAGTAAGCACCTTAAGTCAGTTTTCGGGAATACCTTAACGCATCAACATCTCTAAACTTCACTCTCACGGGCCGTGTATTTGTGGTCGCCTCAGCAGAGGTACTTACGCAGCCGCGTAATATCACCGTTGTCCGCGCTCAGTTCCATCCTTTGGGCTTGTGCAAGTTAAACTTCTTTTTGAGTTTATTTGGGCTTCTTTGCTCATTTTGACCAAAACCTGCAAGTAAGAACCTTAAATCAGTTTTCGGGAATACCTTAACGCATTTTGACCCAAATCCTCAGCAAAAGAGAGCAAATAATAGGCCAAAATCCCTAGTTATCAGGTGCAGCATGGGTCAGTGATAAAAGAGATTATCAAGGAATTGAAGAAGATCCCAGGCCTCCAAGAAGTCAATGGACAAGCTCCGAAGATAGGTTACCAAGCTTGCGACAGCAGGAGACATTCCATTTGACATGTTGATTGACCTGCACCATCTATGCCCAGATCCTACATCACATACATCACCAGATATCTAGTCTTAGGAGCCAGACCTTGTTGCTGACACTGCCAAGGCAGTACGTCAGATGTTCACAAACCCAGCCACTCCCGGGGTTGAGGATGATGAGATCTAGTTGGATGAGGCTGAGGTCGGTGACACTGCTGTGGAGATAGAGATGGCCAAGGAGCCATATAGAGTTTTCTTCAGTCTTAACCTTCCTTTACTCTTATTTTTTAAGCATTGAGGACAATGCTTATTTTTATTTGGGGGGTGGGGGGGATGGAGTTTATTTGATCTTATTTGCTGATTCTGAGACATTTGGCCTGTAATTAACTTGATACCATTTTCTTCGTCTTTCTCATTATGTATATATTCTCTCTACTCTCTCATTATGTATATTCGTTACGCTTTCAATAGTTTTGCTTTGTAGCTTCTTTATGTTTGTTTTCGTATTAGTTAGTGTTTAACTGAGTATCTTCTTTTTGAATTAGTAGCTTTTTTTTAATGTTTTAGTAGATAATAAGCCTTTGGTTTTCTTCATGCCACGGTTCTTTCCAAAGGTAGTTTTTGTGTGAACAGGGTGACTCTTCCCAACAAAGGATAGCGTGACAACCTTCTTAAGGGCTTGAGCCCATTTTTGGTGTTTTGGTAATAATAGTAGTAGTAATGATTAAAAAGACCTAACTAAGTGATGCTCGAAGAGTCAAACATGCTTCACTTGGTACCAACACCTTAACTACGTGCTTATGGTTATAAACAAGGTTTTTTAAAATAAATAACTCTAGTTAGTGACCTTGTGACTCTTGTGTTGACTTGGGAAACCATCAAGTGGTTCAATCGAATCATAGTGATTTTTAATATTGAATATGGTCGTTGTGGGCCCTCAACTCTATCCTCTTTAACAATCCAGTTGCGTAAGAAGTAATATGTTTTTGTTGCAGGTCCAAGTACCCGTGTGAATGGTCTAGAACTTGCCCCGAATGTATTTCAAAGCGAAAGCTTAAGTTTTTCTTAGCTTCAGAAGTGATTGTAGGCTTTCCTAGACCCGCTTGAATTTTTCCATTGCCCACCAGTGTTGTTATCCCTAATGAACCCATTTGAGCCTCAAGCTTTTCTCATTTGATAACCATGTTACAAAGCCTTTACCCATTTTTTCGTGACCCTCTCTTGGCTCCCGAGCTTTTTTTAACACTCTTATAAAACAATTGGCAAAAAATGTAAGTTTGGGAGAGAGACAAGGAACTTTAAAGAGGTATCAAGGCACAAAAAGATAAAAGAAATGATGAGAAAGAAAGGCAAGAAAAGGAAAGAACAAAAAGAAAAATGCAAAAGAAAGTGAATAAGTGGAAGAGTTGAAGGGATTCAAAGAGTGATACAAAGCATGTAGAAATCAAAGAGGGAGAAAATGAATGTCATGATCAAGAAAGAGTGATGTTAAGTCTCTCTAATTCCCCAAGGAAAAGAAAGTGCCTCGAAGAATTGGCAAAACATGAGTCAAGAACAAAAAAATGCAGTGCTAAGGAAAGATGAACCTGCTCTATCATAGTATACCCAACCTTAGTCCAAAAGCCTTCATTACATTCCGAAAAATCCCTATGTGATTTCAAGTCGAGTGAGCTTACATTAATGGCGATCTATACAAGGGGCGAGCATATGGTACTTAAAGCCGTACTTGCAATATTCTCTTGAGAGAGATGAGTGAACCTTTCACAAATCTTTGGATTGAGTGCTAAAATTCTTAAGTGAGATTGGCAAACGGAGAGTAGAGAATGGGATCCACAATGACCTACATGAAAGAGCGTGCTTCCTTGATGAATAAAGTCAACTCTTGATGCTCAAGTGTCACATTATAACTATATGTGCATAAAATTTTAACTTGTCACCTTGTTGATAATACATAAGTAGTGTGGGTAATTGTTGGTCCCAATTGATGTGTGAATGACTCACCTTTGATTTGCTGGATGGACCTTAACTTGTGGAGGTGGGAACTATTTTATTTGCCTGAGGACAAGCAAAAACTTAAGTTTGGGGGAGTTGATAAGTGGGGATTTTGACTACTTATTAGCGTTTTTTAGCTTTTGTTTTAGACTAAAAGCGTTTAATTGTGTTCCCGAAACTGATGAAATGTGCAAAATTGTAGGAATTTTCGAAATTAGACTCCTGAGATGAAATCCGACTCAAAAAAGAGTAATCAAAACACAAGGCAACAAAAGGCACAAGAACTTGCAAAGTACGAACCGCAGAATTCCAACTGCGACCGCAAACAGTAAAGAAAAACCCAACATGCTTCCTAGAAAACTATGGTCCACAAAGGAATTGTGCGGATGCAATTGTCGACTTGGAGAACACTGCCAGAGGATGAGCGAAATTTCCAAGTTCAGGGTCCCGGAAGATTGCGGACCACACAAGAATTCTGCGGCCGCAGAAGAAGTACGTTGTGGCCGCAGAAAGAAAGATGTGAAATGCAGAAGAACAGATTGCGGCTGATGCCATGCCATGGTTGGCTCTTGGGGAAGAAAGGATAGTGATTGTCATGGAGTAGGGAAGAAAGAGGAGATTAAGGTTCTCTTTTAAAAGGATTGGATTTGCTGCTTGCCATCCGCACCTTGATCTTTCTATTTTGTCTAATCTGAATCTGTGTACTGGGTAAAATCAAAATATCTTTTCTCAATTCTTGGCAAAGGGAAGCCCCATGACCGACCGAACCGAGGCTGGGGTAGATAGAGAAAGAGAAGATTTATTGAAAGCTCTAGGGCATTTATTGAGGTAGTAAAATATTATGTTTCAGAAGGATCTTTCTTGGTATTAAATTCTTTAATCTATGAGGAAGTAGCCCATTCTTCTTCTACACAAAGATGAATCATTGTTTATGCGACCGGTCCTACCCCAGCTTATTAGGATAGGACCTTCTCTTATCCCGGATGACTTGAGCTTGTCTTGGCTCTCTTCTTTGACAAATAGGACTTCGCTTAGATGGTTTAGCCCAAGGAAAATCTCGAATTTGGATTCCAAATTGATGGGTTAGTGTGAGCTTATCCATGCGGTTATGCACTCTTTGAATCCCCAATGAAAAATAGAGACTATGCCTTCCTTTCTATCGAATCGATCATAATGACTACCTACATTCCAGGAAATTGTGCACCACAAATAAGAGCTAATAAGGAGACCCGCAATTTCGTAAAAAGATATCAAATCTGCGGACCGCAGAAATAATGCCTCACGCCCGCAGTGGAGAATTATACGGCCGCAGAATCCCAACTCTTGAAAGATGAAGACTTCTGCGGACCGCACATGGAATTGTGCGGCCGTAGAACCCCCCAAAGGACATTTTTTTCCAAAATTTTCAGCCCTGTATAAATAGACGAGTTTCACAAATTTAGGTCAACTTTTGACATCAGCAACTACAGGAGTCGTTTCTCTTTGCTTCTTTTAGTGGGTTTTCATATTTTGGGATAATTTAACATAGATTTTAACATTTTGATTTTACAATATTAGTTTAATTAGCATTTCTTCTTCTTCTTCTATTTCTTCAATTTCAAGCATGAGTAGCTAGATTTTTACTAGGGTTGTGAGCCAACCCTAGTGTGTAAACCTTATGGGTGATTAATTTAATGCTTGTTTATGGTTGGGTGTTTATTATTTATCCTTGTTCATGATTTAATTTGTTGGATTAATGGTTGCAAACATCAGTTCATGCCTATTTGACTTAGTCCCTACTTGAGAAAAAGAGACTTAGTCTTGGAAAACTTGGCTAACAAGAAATTGGGTCAATCGAGAAATTGATAATCCCAATTAAAGGGTTCAACCTAGAGATAGTAATAACCTGACTTGATCTTTTATCCACCATTTTGTGCAATACCCATTTGGACTTGAGAAAGCCAAATTGGGCATAATCACTCTCTGATCGAGAGGTATTGAGTGGGTAATTGAGAGTCGATATCTATAATACACCCCGATCAACAAAATAAGCATTAAGGTTTATATCCTTTTTGGCAAACACCTAGGTGAAGATCATAGCCCTATGCCTTTTATCATTTGAAAAATAATTAAAAATAATTTCCTAGTTTCATTCTTAAAATCGCAATTATAGTCTAACTTAGATTTCCAAACAAAGTCCAATATTCCGGAAGTGAAAATTAAGATATACAATTTCACGCGCTAAGATATATACTACTAGCACCCATTCACATATCTCCCAGTGGAATTCGACACCGGCTCTGTTGGGTATTATTATTGCATTGACCGTTTTCATATCCTCCAATAGAGGAGTAAAATTGGACGAGAACACTCCTCAATATTTCAAAGGTTTCTTGCAACGGTTTCAAATGGTCATCTGCTCGCGGGGACTTGACTAACATGTCGTTAATATACACCTCCATTGATTTTCCTATTTGCTCTTCGAACATCCAATTTCCTAGGCGTTGATAAGTGGCTCTGGCATTTTATAACTTGAACGGCATTATGTTGTAACAATAGGTTCCAAGAAGTCTTTTCTTGATCTCCCGGGTCCATCCGAATTTGTTTGTACCCGGAATAGGCATCAAGAAAGCTGAGTATCTCATGCCCGGCCGTGGCATCGATCATGCGATCGATGTAAGGCAAAGGAAAAAAGTCCTTCGGGTATGACTTGTTCAAGTCTTTGTAATTTACGTACATTCTTAATTTATTCCCCTTTTTAGGCACTACTACTATGTTAGCTAACCAGTCTGGGTATTTAACTTCCCAAATGGAACCTATTTTAAGGAGTTTAGATACCTCATCTTTGATGAATGCATGTTTGACTTCGGACTGAGGCCTCCTCTTCTGTTTAACCGGGTGGAACTTCGAATCCAAACTCAACTTATGAGTGATTATCTCTGGCGGGATCCCTGTCATATCAAGTGGGACCAAGCGAAACAATCTATGAGTTTTTTCCTGAGCTTGGGAGTTAACCTCGTGCCCGGGTATACCTTCCTATCGGGAAAGTGTTCGATCGATATGACTTGATCCAGATACTCGACCGTTGATTTGGTGGCATAGGAATCATCAAGGGCAATGAACAACCTAAGGACTCCATAATCGTCATCCTCACCTGCTCCCCGCTCCTCCAGTTTGGTTGAGGTCGGTATTGGCGATTGTTATTTAGTTTCTTCCTTCCTAATTGGCTCTGTGTTTTTTTTGTGTAAGAGCACGAGCAAGGGGATTACCTCGTCGACTACGAACATTTTTTTTGCGGTCAGTTGCTCTTCGTAAACCATCTTGATTCCTACCAGTGTGGGGGAATTTCAGTTCCTTGTAATGTCGAGTGTACTACCCTCATGTTGTGATCTCAAGGCATTCTGAATAAGACGATATACCTCATGTCCCCTTCGATCACGTAGAATTTGGTATCCTGAATTGTCACGGTGGTATTTTTGGGCAAAGTTATTTCCCTTTGGTATTTTTGCATGCTATGTCAAATCTGTTCAACACCCGGACCGCCGGCACTATTTGATCTTGTAGCCCCAACTGTTCTACGACCCTCGATCTGATGATGTTAGCTGAGCTACCCGGATAAATAAACTCACGCTTGACTCGGGATTTGTTTATAAGTATGGATATCACCAGCGCATAATTGGAGTGCAAACTATGACTAAAACACGAGATTCTAGCCTACCATCAACACCCAACACTTAGACCATTGCTCGTCCTCGAGCAATCAAACTGCACTTCACATAGAGACGACCTTCTTATCAGACAACTTCCCTCACGCATCATGCCAAGAATATTTAAAGCAGACTAAGAACCCTATTATAACATCCTAGCCTCAAGTCTCGTCTCAAAAGCACCACGTATTTTTCAAAAACCCGCTCACTTACTCAAACATAGAGTCCAAAGACATTACCTTTCCTTCGCAAATCTTGTGCCCTCACACCAAAGATAGAGAGTAGTCCCACACACAATAAAATTCAAGAACAAATAGGAACTCAAGATAGAAAGAATTCAGTCACTTACAGAAATAAAATACATGTGCCACAAAGAATGTATCTCAAGCTTGCATGTAGTAATACTCTACTAATTGAGCTCATTCAGTCAAGGATCAAGTAGGACATTATTTTGGTTGTAATATAGGTTGCAGGACGGGTAGGATACATTTGGATTTAGTGAATACATATACATTAATAATCAAAATCTCACACTTGTGTTGAACCAAATCCCAACCTTCACAACATATTAATACCAAGCTCCCAATTTCTTTAAGCACAAATAAAACAAGATTTACCACTAGCAAGGAATAATTATTATTTTTTATAATATATACAAGCACTAATGTTTTTTTCCTTTTTCTAGATTCCGATTTTTTCTTCTTTTTTTTCAATTCCCTACAAGTGGCTCTCATAATTGTTTTCCAAACAATGCACATTTCTCCTTTTCTATAGTTCCACTCCAAAACCCAACCATACCTTCACTTAGCTTTTAACAAGCTCATGAAAAATTCAAGGGCTCAAGAGAGGTAGAAGGTTCAAACAAATGGTCAATTCAAACAAAATGGATCAGGCTTGTAGTGTGATTGTCAAAGAAATAGGAATACAAGATCAACGGGGCTAACTAAGATACACATTAATTTGGTGGGTAAAAGCATATATCTGGCTCAACAAAGAAATGCCAATATTACTTCCTACACTAAACAAGACTATTATTTTGCTTTTCAAACACAAGGGGAAAGTTCTAGATATCAACTGACATGCACAAAATATCACAAAACCTCACACACACATTGGCACATAACTCACTTAGGACCGGATCTATCACGACTCTCTAGTCAAAGCAGTTAAGCAAAGTCACAATAAAACAATCTAAGGTACGTATTTAAGAGTCAAGAACTGAGCTTAAGCGTCACAAATAAGGCACTAACTGCTCTAAAGGAAAAATAAAGTCAAGGAAAGTTATCTTCATTTAAGACACAGCACAAGACTTCACTACTTCTACTAAAAGAAAAACTAACTACACCCGGTTCAACAAAAACCTTTGGAAAAGAACCGCGACACAAAGAAAAACCAAGGGATAATTATTACACTACCTAAGAAAGATGAAATATTTTTTTTTTCTTCGACTTTAATCCCTCATGAAGACAACCGAGGAATTCATCGTCGGAAAAAGTAAAAAAAATCAATCAAAAGAAACGATTACAAACACACATATACATATATACATTTCTCACCGCACTCTTTAAATTGTGGCATGTCCCCATGACACACAAATAAAAAGTAAGAGGCAAAGGAAACTTCTCTGATTCATCTAGTCAGGGTCTGAATCGAAGTCGGTATCTCCTTTGCACACGTGACTCAGTGCACACATTCATGCTGAGAGCTTCTTTTCCGGCTATATAGGGTAAACACCACACTTATCATCTTCACTCTTTCTAATTTTCTCTTTGAGGGTCCCCCTTTCTCCTTCCATTTTGAAGATCATCGTTTCATCTCCCACTCTGAGCATGAGTTGCCTTTCCTGAATATCTAGAATTGCTCTGCCCGTAGCCAATCAGGCTCTTCCTAAAATCATCGGGATCTCCCTATTCTCCTCCATGTTCACCACAATGAAGTCCATCGGGAATACAAATTTTTCCACCCGAACTGATACATCCTCTACTATTTCTTCGGGTATGATTGCGGCCTGATCCGCCAGCTGCAAGGACACATGTACCGACCTGATCTCTCTAATCTCCCCCTCAAATTTCCTGAAAATAGACAAAGGCATAATATTAATGGAATCACCTAAATCACACAAAGATTTTATAAATTTAGTACTTCCTAAAGACCAATGTATAGTAAAACTCCTTGGGTTCTCCACATTTTTTAGGGAGCTTATTCTTCAAGATTGCACTATAATGATCTGTGAGATCGACCACCGATGTCTCTTCTCTTTTTCGTTTCTTGGACAATATCTCCTTCATGAATTTAGCATAAACTGATATCTGTGAAAGGTACATGCACCTGCTTGAACACTTCTAAAAATGCTCGAATTGTTTGTCTAAATTCTTTCTTCGTTGTTTCTAGGGAAAAGGTAGAACAGGCATGTATTTTCTCTCTTTAGTCTCATTATTTGTTGCGTTATCATTCTTCTTCTTTTTCTGGGATCTAGTCTTCCCCTTCTTCTTCTCCAGACCATTATCTGCCATTTCTGCACCTTTTTGAATGTTATCAATCTTCTGCTCTTCCACAGTCTCCACCTGTCTTTCAACTGGCTCATCCTTTTCCTTTGCTATGGGATCCTCCAACTTGTGCCCACTCCTCAAAGACACTACATTTTAGTGCCTCTTTCAGACTTCTTTCAGTATCAGTAGGGAGTGTCCCTGTAACCCTCTCAGACAAGAGAGTAGATAGTTGCCCAACCTGTCTTTCCAGGTTTCAAAAAGTTGTGCCCAGTTCTTTGATAGATGCACCATGTTCTCGTATAGTTGAGCTATGGGTTTCAAGCCTCTCATTTGTCTTAATAATAAAGGCCTTCATTAGATCTTTCATGCTAGACTTATTAGACTGTGGAGGTTGATATTGTTGCCTCTACTGATTTTGAAAACCTAGATCTCCTTGTCCTTGGGATCTGGAGTTATTTTGCTGCGATGAGTTCAGGCTACCACTTGGTAATTTCCATGAAAAGCCTGGGTGCCTTTGTCCCATAGGATTGAAATTATTACCACTCTAGTAGTTGCCTCTATCAAGCTTCCCACGACATTTACCACCTCATTTGCGGCTAAGGCCTAACACTATGCGTTGGATAACCCATTCCACAAAAATCACAAATTGGTAATAGTTGGCTTTGGACCTTTGCTAAGGTCAACTTTCTTATATCCTTGGTCATGGCGTCTAGTTGGGCTTACACGGCTGTGTTAGAATCTACCTGATGAACCCCAATTGATTTTCTTTTATCATTGCTCTCAGTCGGCCACTGGTTAGCATCTTCATAGGGTTCTTCAAGTATTGCTACAATTTCCTCAAGAGTCTTCTTCATTAACGGGCCTCCAACTACAGTGTTCAGAGTTCGTCGTGAGGGAGGTGTCAGTCTATCCCAACAGTCTTGGAGTTGCATCCACAATTGTATCCCATTATGGCGACACTTCCTCACTATCTCCTTGAATCTTTCCCAAGCCTCAAAAACTATTTCGATGTCCGTCTGACGCAAGTTGTGAATTTCCCTTCTGAACTTCACATTTTTTTGCAACTGAGAAGTATTTGTCAAGAAACTTTCTAGTCATATCTTCCCATGTCTTGATCGACCCAGTTGGTAAGCTACGATGCGAGTGCTTCATGTCATCCTTCAGTGAAAAGGGGAATGCCTTTAAGTAGACTGCATCTTTCGACACTCCGTTGTATTGGAAGGTGTTCATGATTTCCTCAAAATCCAAGGGAGTGTTAGGATCTTCATTCACCTTCCCTCTGAAGACACAGTTGTTCTGGATAGTTTGAAGCAAGCCTTGCTTCAACTCAAAATTATTCGTTGCTACTGGTGAAGGTCTGACACTGGACAGTCCCTAATTGTAGGTTGGTCTAGAATAATCACCCATTGCCCTACCAGTCGTGGGTACCGCATTCTTGAACTGATATTTCATTAACGGTCGATTTAGATTGAATCTTCGACCCCTATCATCTTCGATGGTCTCCTCAGCAGCTCTACAGCTGCCTCAATTGCTATCCTTGAAGGTTCTTCTCTATGTTGTGTTGCCTCTCTTATAGCTAAATCTACCTCATTGTCACCATTATTGTCCATGTGTTCTTGGACTGAAGGTTTCTCCAAGAACTTTTCGATGATCTCTTTCTCTTTCCTCAGTTGTCGCAGGTGTTTTTTCAACTCCCGTTTGTAGGGTATTACTTCTTTTGAAGAAGATCGAGTCATACACCACGAACTTAACATGTTGTCTGCGCATGGAAGAGAAACCTGTGAAGAATAAAATAAATAAATTCCTGAATTAGCACCAAAAACTATTTTGAACACTATTGATTGCCAATCCCCAGCAATGGCACCGAAATTCAAAATTTGACGAGCGCAAAACACAACATGAAATTGATGCTCGCTAGTCAAAGACTATATAGGTTAATTATCGTCTCCATAAGGATTCGATTTAGACAATGCACATGTAATTTCTAGCTTAACACCATTCAGAATGGTCAAAACTTGATTCTTAATGATTATGAACTATGTTTAACTAGTAAAATAAAGCAATTGACAATTGACAAGAAGGAATTAGAGATTCGCAGAGTGGTTTCTTATAAATGTGATGAATAAGATTTTAACAGGATAGGTGCAAGATATCTATTTAGGATGTTCATCTAGTTAATTCACTCTAACGTTCAAATGATTCTCACTAATTCACTCGATGATTAGTTCAAATGTGTAGTCAAGAATCCTCTCACGATTAAATCTTAACTCAACGAGATTACCTAATATAAGAACTGTGAAGTATGCAAACATGTGTTAACAGATTGTTTCTTAGGAAAACATCTCTCTAATATTCTCCTAACTTGATTTAATCAAATAACCTGACGAATAAAGTTGCAACAATTCAAAACTCCATAAACGAATTCAAGCACGAACTAGAGTTAAAATCCACAAATATTTATCAAACTGCCATTGATAGTTTCTAGGAGCCTGCAAACTGTAAAGAGACCTGGTCCTTTACCGGTTTCTTCAGAGTTATCGAATGAGACAATAAGTAGAAAGACACAATATTTTTACGTGGAAAATCCCAACTAAAGCGGACAAAAACCACGACCTACACTAGTAGGATTTCAACTTCACTAACTTGTAATCTCAGCTATTACAAGCTACTTTGTAATGACTCTCTTACAAAGACTTTCATACACTAACTTGTAATATACTTATTACAAGTCACTTTGTTACTCACTAGTTACAAAGACTTCAACTTATGACTACACTAGTCATAACACAAACACTGATGGTTTATGAGTTTAGGATTCCTAAAACAACGCTTCTAAGAAAGCAAATAGGATACAATGAAAAGCAAAATAAAAGATTACAACTCAACTAAGAACACCTAACAACACGTAGTGGAACAGGTCCGTCTTAGTGGAGTTGTCTTCTTGTTCTTGACACACTTGAGTCTTCAATGCAAGAGCAACACTTCAATGCTTGAGAGATTGTTTAGTAAATGCTCAAGTGAATATCTTGTTTGTCCCCAACCAAGATATTATATCCTTAAGACATCCCAAGAAGGATGCCCATGCTTAGTTGGTACACTTCTTAACCAATACGAAGTGACTGTTGCATTGTTACTGCACTATAACGTGTACAGTTGCAGGAAGTCACTTTTCTGTCATAGCTTTCCAGCTGTAGAGTTGACATGTACTTCCGTCAGTGAGAATGTTAAGGGATCAGGTCCCTAAACTGTTTCCTGTGAGTTCGAATATACACTGCATAGATTCTTGAGTTCATGCTGACTGGTTGTGCTGGTCCTTAATCTGGTTCTTAACATAAATGTTTGTTAGATCATCAAAACATAATACTAACCCATCAATTTCACCCTTTTTGATGATGACAAAATTTTATAATTGATGAGTCAGATGAACAGCCTAACTAAACCAGATTGAAGACCGGGACCCCATATTGTTCCCCCTGTCTATGTGCTTCCCCCTTAAATTGTGCATCAATTTATCTTTATCCTTCCCCCTTTTGGAATCATAAAAAGACATGATTAGACAGAAAGTATAAAGAACTCCAACTAAGCTAACCCATGCCCCATGTGTGCACACAACATGATAGAAAACAGAAAGAGAAGGCAAGTAGGCATTATATAGAGCATTCAGAAGCCGATTCATTCATACCCAAAAAACGTTGTTAAATACATAGAAGTCTTTGCTTGGGATAGCAAAGACATAATTTGGACTCGTTAATCGAGAGTATCTAGGTGAAATCCAATTACCACATAAAAAAACAAACAAAATAAGTACTAACAACCACAAAGATCATCAAAACCAGACAAGAACTGGATAGGACGGAATCCTAGTGGGGCACCAGAAGAGGAAGGCTTGGAGGAGGAGGCGGCCAGGGCCTTGAGAACCAAATCCATGCGGGCATTAGCCGACATTTGTTCTTCTAGCAGTTTGTCCCGCAGGTTCTCAACCTGCTGCCTGAGGTCAGTGTTCTCCTTGGTCAAGCGGGCAACATCCTCATTGGAAGGGACAACATCACCAGGTCCCCCAGAAGCTTGACTTAACTGAGTCTCCAAGATAGCAATATGAGCCTTCAACTTCTTGATCACCTCATTTGCAGCATTCAACGCATTGATCAATTGGGAAATTGTCGAAGTGCTGCCTCCAACTTTCTCAAAGCACTCACATTCCTCTAAGGTTGTCTTGGAGAAGGTCGTATTACGGGTCCCTACTCAGGGGATTTTAACAGGAACTTGGTAGAACTCAAATACTCGAGTAAGTAGGAAACCATACGGGAGCCCATGGTTACCATCCTTGACATTCACCACTTTCTGAATGTGTTCAATCATAAGAGCAGGCAAGTTGATGGGGGTGAATGAATCAAGGGCCTCCATTAATGTCAAGTCAGCTTTGGAGGCAATCGATCTCCTTTCAGCACGGGGGAGAAGTACCTTATTCACCAGTTCGAAGAGAAGCTGGTAAAGAGGGAGCATAGCTTTCTTGTGGACCCTTTCCCCCTGCTGAATTGTACCCGACTTAAGAATGGCTCGCCGAAAGTTTCCCTCACAAGAATTAGCATCAGTTTTCATAGAGGAAATTCCCTTAGCTGGAACTTTAAGAATTGTTCCAAGAGCAACATCATAAAAAATAATGTTAACTCCTTCCACCAGAACACAAATATGATCCCCAGCAGTGGTGAATAGGGTTGCATAAAATTCCTCCACTGCATCCTCATATACTTTGGGCACACTCACATTGAAGAGATGATTCCACTTCTGAAACTCAACCATGGCAATAAGTAGGCTCATTCCAGCCATCTCATAAATCTCCGGGTCAAATATTCGACCCCACAACACCCTATGATTTCACACATTTTCTTGCCACTTTCCACTGTCACTTGGTATTGTTTTCATAGAACTAGGTCCCCCAATGGTTTCTATTTCCCTTTTTCTTTTTCTGGCTTTTTCACAGACTTGCCTTTGGAACTTTCGATAACCACAGACTCCTTTACCCTAGCTTCACCGACTTCAACTCGCTTGAGTTTTCCACTACTTTTCACGGGCGACACACGTTGTTTCGTTGACCCTTCATCCCCAACTCCAGTCACAGACTTGATAGAATGAGTTTTTCTTGTTACCAAGGAACTTGGTTCCTCTTCTGCATCCTCTTCAACCTTAACCACAGGAATCACTTTATCCACCACCACCTTACTGTCCCTCATCAGTCTTTTCTTCTTCTTTTTACTGCTTTTCTTGCTCTTTTCAAGAGCAGAGTCAAAGGCCTCCTTCTTTTGCAACCGTGTGGAGGGTCGCTTGGCAGATGATTCAGGAGTAATCACTTTCTGGAAAAGCTTAAAGCGAGCACTCAGGACCATTTCATCCTCATCATCATCATTATAGGGCTCGGAGAGCTGAGGAATAGACTTTAGAGGAGGAGTATAGAAGATGGGTTGCTGGTGAGTTTTTGGAAGAGAAGAACCAGGTTCCTCACGAGACTTTTATTTGACAGAGTCATGGACAAGTGACTCAAACAGTACCATGGTGCCCTCATCCCTAGGAATGGAGGTTCTTCCCCCTGAGGCTCAGGAAGAGAAGAAGCTCCTTCAGAGGGAAGACTCTTAGAAGCAATGGCCATAATGTTCTCAGCCGCTTCTTTCTCAGGAGACTCCATGGGAGCCGTAGAGTCAAGGAGATAGGAGTTGAGATATTGGTAAGGGTCATCCTCAGAGTCTTCATAGGCCTGAGGAAGATCAGTGGCGAAAACTTCTTTTGGTTCTTCAGACGGGGAAGAAGCAGTGGGTTTTTTAGAGGGAGAAGCATCAGTGTGTAGTGAAGAGGAATCAGGTGTGGGAATGATGACTTTTGGGAGAGAAGAGGATTGAACCTCCTCTGGAACGGGGTTGGAGTCAGCGGTAGGAGAGCGAGGGGGTGAGTTCTCATTTGCCATTTTTGGAGGAGAGAAAAAACTTACAGAGTAGAAGAGATGTCGATTTTTCTGAGAGAGAATATGAGAAGATGTTGCTGAATGGTTCGAGGAGAAAGAACTTGATAAAGAGAGGGTGTAATAATAAGAGGGAGGAGGAACGGTTTCAAATGACGGTAGGTGGTTTTTGGGAAGAGAAAACGTGTAGAGGGAGTTGAAGGATTTGAAAGATGGACGTGATAGACGCAGATACTGAAAAGGCGGATGATGTGGCGGCAGTAATTAATTTTGTTACTTTTTGAGAGAGGCATAGAAAACACATAACTACTAACCTGTGGTACAAGAACCAGGTCCTGTACTTGTTTGTTGAAAAAGTTTTTCAGCTTTCTTTTGTTCTACAGAGTCGTACCTTTAATTTATGTGATCACCATGCGTGTCTAACTGCAACGGTATTAATGTGAGTTAGGCTTAGTCAGAAACCACTTTAGCTGACTGTACCTGAGAGTGACATTCATAGCCAAGGCGAGGGACTGGGTCCCTAATTAGGTCTCATCAACCCTAGTGCCATCCTGTTTTTATCAAAGTGTTCCCTACTCAGTGCCTTGATAAAGATGTCTGCAATCTGATCTTCAGTGCAACAAAACTTCATGCAGATGTGCCCTTTTCAACATTGTCTCTGAGGAAATGATGTCTTACATCAGTATACTTGGTTCTCTTGTGTTGACCGGGTTCTTTGACATGTTTAGGGCACATGTGTTATCACATAAAAGTGGTACACTATCAATGTACACTCCAAAATCCTCCAATTGTTGTTTGATCCACAACAGCTGAGCACAGCAAGATGCAGCTGCAACATATTCGGCTTTAGCTGTGGAGAGAGACATCGAGTTTTGCTTCCTTGTACCCCATGAGATTAGGCAAGATCCAAGGAAATGAGCCATGCCTGAAGTGCTTTTCCTGTCCACTAGATAACCTGCATAATCAGCGCCAGCATAACCAACAAGATTGAAATTTTCACCTGAGGGATAGTACAGAACCAGGTCCTGTGTGCCCTTGAGATAGCGTAGGATTCTTTTGGCAGCCTTTAGATGATACTCCTTAGGATTTGATTGAAACCTTGCACATAATCCCACACTAAACAAAATATCTGGCCTGCTTGCAGTAAGGTAGAGTAGAGAGCCATTGATTCCCCTGTACATTGTTTGGTTTACAGGAGATCCAGAGTCATCCATGTCAAGCTTGGTTGCAACTGCAATAGGGGTGTCTATCACTTTCGATTCCTCCATGTCGAACCTTTTCAGCAGCTCCTTGATGTACTTTTGTAGGCTGATACAAGTTCCCTTTGTGGACTGCTTCCCTTGAAGTCCCAGAAAGAAGTTCAGTTCCCCCAACATACTCATCTCGAACTCACTGCCCATGAGTTTGGAAAATTTCTTGCATAGTGAGTCTGCTGTAGCCCCAAATATTATATCATCCACATAAACCTGAATAATGAGCAGGTTCCTTCCCCATTACTTCAGAAATAGGGTGTTGTCAATTTTTCCTCTAGTGAATCCATTTTCCAGCAAACACTTTGATAGTCTCTCATACCAAGCTCTGGGAGCTTGCTTCAGGCCATACAGGACCTTGTCTAATTTGAAAACATACTTTGGATGTACATTACTTTCGAAACCCGGTGGTTGCTTAACATACACCTCTTCCTTGAGAAATCAATTCAAAAAGGCACTTTTTACATCCATTTGGAACAAGGTGAATTCCATATGAGACGCAAAAGCAATAAGAATCCGGATGTCTTCCATACGAGAAACAGGAGCAAACGTCTCATCATAATCAATCCCTTATTCCTGATTGTATCCTTGAACAACAAGCCTCGCTTTGTTCCTTGTGGTGTTTCCATTTTCATCCAGCTTATTCATGAACACCCACCTGGTCCCTATGATGGTTCTGTCTGAGGGTCGAGGTACCAGGTGCCAAACCTTGTTTCTCTCAAACTGGTGCAGCTCTTCTTGCATAGCAACAATCCAGTATGCACCCTTCAAAGCTTCCTTGATATTTTTTGGTTCTATTTGGGATAGGAAGGCTGAAAAGGCTAGGGAATTTTTCGTTTTGGATCTGGTTTGAACTACGGAATCAAGGGAGGTGATTATGTTATCAAGGGGATGAGAGCTTTTGTGTTTCCAATTTGGGAATTGGATTTGGTTAGTGGATGAACTTGGTACATCAGAAGGATGTCCCTGCATTCCTTGTTCTGCTACCTGTGGAGTGCCTTGCATAGCATCTCCAACTCTTTATTCATCTTCAGTAGTAGTGATTGGGTTACCAGGTTCCTCATGTTTATTTGAAGAGGTGGTTGCACTGCCTTCAGTTATTTCCCTCATTTGACTCATCATGTCAGCTTTTCCATTTCAAACATCTGATATTTCTCCAGGAACCAAAAGTGGTTCATTGTCTTGATCATCATTGTTTCCTTCCTTGTTTTGGGAAGGTGTCTCATTGAATAGCACATGGACACTCTCTTCTACACATTGGGTTCTCTTTTTGTATACTTTGTAGGCTTTACTTTGAGAGGAATATCCCAAGAAGATTCCTTCATAACTTTTTGCATCAAATTTTCCGAGTTAATCCTTCCCATTGTTCAGGACACAACATTTACATCCAAATTCTCTCAGATGAGTTATATTTGGCTTTCTTCCATTGAGCAGCTCATAGGGGAATTTGTTTAGGAGGGACCTGATCATGCATCTGTTCACCAAATAGCACGCAGTGTTGATTGCCTCAGCCCAGAAATTTTTTGTAATTCCACTATCAATAAGAATTATTTTTGCCATGTCTTCCAGTGTTCTATTTTTCCTTTCGACCACACCATTTTGCTGAGTGGTACTTGGAGCTGAGAAATTTTGAGTGATTCCATTCTCACTGCAAAACTCATCAAATTTTGCATTATCAAATTCTGTCCCATGATCAGATCTGATGCAAGCTACTTTCAACTCCATCTTCACTTGGATTTTCTTGACAAATGCCACAAATACTTCAAAGGTCTCATCTTTTGCTCTAAGAAACAATGTCCAAGTGAATCTTGAGTAGTCATCCACAATCACAAAAATGTACTTCTTTCCACCTCTGCTTGGAATCCTCATTGGACCACACAGATCCATGTGAAGAAGTTCAAGAGGTTTTGATGTGCTAACATCCTTCTTTGGCTTGAAGGATGATTTCACATGTTTTCCTTTGGCACATGCATCACATACTCTTTGTTCCTTGAACTTTGAGTTGGGCAAACCACGAACCAGGTCCTTTTGTATCACTTTGTTCAAGAGGAAAAAGCTTGCATGACCCAGTCTTCTATGCCACGGTTCTGCATTATCATCAACTACCTTTAAGAAATTTACCTCACCAGCTTCCAGTGATTCAAAATCAGCAACATAAATGTTCTTGTGCCTCTTGGAAATCAACACCACTTCACCAGTTACTAGACTAGTAACCGTGAACACTTTGGACATAAATTCCACTTTGTTTCCTTTATCACAGATTTGAGAGACACTCAACAGGCTATATTTCAGACCATCAACATAGTACACATTCTCAATTGAGTGCTCAAGATATCTCCAACCCTTCCAACGCCGAGATTGTACCCCTTTTTTCCATTGCCAAAGGATACATCTCCTCTTTGCAGGGCTTTCAGTGAGAGAAAATCCATGGTGTTCCCAGTCATGTGCTTTGAGCATCCACTGTCCATCATCCATTGCAGTCCTGTTCCTCTCACTGGTCCTTACACATAGAAGTTAAGGGTTAGATTTAGGAACCCAAACAAGTTTGGGTCCCTTGTAGTTAGGAAAAGGATGAATAAGAGCTCTTCTAGTCCAAGCAGGCAAGAATATGTTTTTCTTCGAGGGACCTGGTCTCTTCTTAGTATTCCTTTTGTCAGCAAACGTTTTGTTTTTATGAACTGACTGATCCCTAGCTGGGAAACTTTCTATGAAGTGCCCATTGTTCCCATAGTGGGTACAAATCCAATTATCTGGGACACTGACATACATGTTGTGAGGGTTGTAAGGAAATTTTTCTTTTTGGAACCTAATGCCTTGCATGTTTCCACTATTGTTTAAGTACATGGAAGTAACAACATCTGTGGACCAGGTCCAATTCAGTGATTTTTCAAGATCAAATTTTAATTTAACCATTTCAGCTTGAAGTTGCCTGTTTTTCTCAAGCTCACAGCACAGGCTTGTTTTGACATCATTTAGTTCTTTTTCAAGATCAATATGTTTCTTACTGGCTATCTCTTTTCCTTTCTCTATGCTTGAAGCACCAGGTTCTAATTTAAGTTCCTCAATTGTTTCCTCTAGGTTTGTGATTACCACCAAAAGATCATCTCTTTCTTGTTCAACAACATTGATTTTCTCAGCTAAAATATTCTTCTCAGTGCTCAGATTCTCCACTGTCTCCTTTAGGTCTACTACCACTACAGTTAGATCATCTCTCTCATCTTTTGCACTATTTGTCTTTTCAGCTAGTGTTTCCTTATCCTTCTCAAAATTACTTATGGTATCTTTTAGGTCCACAACTACCACCATCAAATTATCTCTCTTATTTTCTACACTATTTAGTCTACAAGTTAGAGATTCTTTTTCTTTCTCAAGCTCACTTATGGTTTCTTTCAAATTTACCACACACACAACTAAATCATCTCTAGACTGTTCAGTTTCTCCTAGCTGAATGATCAAAGAATCTTTATCGTCTACTAGGTTGTAGTAAGCATCAATAAGAACATTTGCTAATGACATTAACTTTTTGGGGGAGTAGGATTTCATATTTCTCTTAACATCCCTGAAATGTACCTATTCGTTTTCACCTTCTTCATCATCATCGGATTGAGCCATTAGCGCGAACAGTGAATCATACCCTTGGCCTCATTCTCTACTGCCATCATAGAACTGTTATCTGCTTCTGGTTCCTCTTCTGATTCACTAGAGGAATCTCCCCAGGCAGCAAAAGCTTGCTTCACAACATTGTCAACAGCACTCTTCCGGCTGAATCTTTTGTCTTGAACCTGGTTCCTCTTGGCTGTCTTGTTGGCATTGTGCTTGTAGGGCTCCTGCTTCAGTAGTGGACAGTCCTTGATGAAGTGCCCAGGTTTTTCGCACTTGTGGCAAAGATCATGGTTTATTGGCTTCCTTGAGCTACCTCTTCTTGGTATACCACCATTCCTTTGCACCATCTTTTGGAATCTCTTAGTGAGATAGGCCATGTCACCATCTCACTTGAGTCATTATCTTCAGCTTTTAGAACCAGGTTCTTTTTCTTTTTTGGTTCTCTTCTCTCACTGTCTTTCTTCTACTTCAGCTCGTATGTCTTCAAAATCCCAATAAACTCATCCATTGTTAGAGTTTGTAGGTCTTTTGCTTCAGTAATAACGTTCACTTTGCTTTCCCAAGAACCAGGTAGGACACTCAGAATCTCCCGCACCAACTTGTTCCTGGGAATTATTTCACCTAGAGAGTGAAGCTCGTTGATGATGGATGTGAATCTAGTATGCATGTCTTGTATAGAATCATCATCCTTCATTCGGAACAGCTCGTACTCCGTTGTGAGCATGTCGATTTTGGACTGCTTTACCTGAGTTGTCCCTTCGTGAGTAGTTTGCAATGTTTCCCATATCTCTTTTGTTGATTGGCAGGCTGAGACTCTGTTGTATTCATCAAGTCCTATACCACATACCAAGATTTTCTTGGCACGGAAGTTCTTCTCCATGGCTATCCTATCAGCGTCACTGTATTCGTTCCTTGTCTTAGGCACCAATAGCCCAGCTTCTCCAACCTTGTTCATTGTAACATGTGGGTCATCACAAATGACATCCCATAGTTCAGAACCTTCAACCATTATAAAGTCATGCATACAAGTTTTCCACCACCCGTAATACTGACCATTGAATCTAGGAGGTCGATATGTTAATTGTCCTTCTTCAAAGTTGGGTGGAGCAGCCAATAGAGATCCTTTCTAGGTGTTAGCCTTTTAGAAAGAACCTGCTCTGATACCAATTGATAAATTCTAGGAGCCTGCAAACTGTAAAGAGACCTGGTCCTTTACCAGTTTGTTCAGAGTTATCGACTGAGACAGTAAGTAAAAAAGACACAGGATTTTTACGTGGAAAATCCCAACTAAAGCGGACAAAAACCACGACCTACACTAGTAGGATTTCAACTTCACTAACTTGTAATCTCAGCTATTACAAGCTACTTTGTAATGACTCTCTTACAAAGACTTTCATACACTAACTTGTAATACACTTATTACAAGCCACTTTGTTACTCACTAGTTACAAAGACTTCAACTTATGACTACACAGGTCATAACACAAACACTGATGGTTATGAGTTTAGGATTCCTGAAACAACGCTTCTAAGAAAGCAAATAGGATACAATGAAAAGCAAAATAAAATATTACAACTCAACTAAGAACACCTAACAACACGTAGTGGAACAGGTCCGTCTTAGTGGAGTTGTCTTCTTGTTCTTGACACACTTGAGTTTTCAATGCAAGAGCAACACTTCAATGCTTGAGAGATTGTTTAGTAAATGCTCAAGTGAATATCTTGTTTGTCCCCAACCAAGATATTATATCCTTAGGACATCCCAAGAAGGATGCCCATGCTTAGTTGGTACACTTCTTAACCAATAGGAAGTGACTGCTGCATTGTTACTGCACTATAACGTGTACAGTTGCAGGCAGTCACTTTTCTGTCATAGCTTTCCAGCTGTAGAGTTGACATGTACTTCCGTCAGTGAGAATGTTAAGGGATCAGGTCCCTAAACTGTTTCCTATGAGTTCGAATATACACTGCACAGATTCTTGAGTTCATGCTGACTGGTTGTGCTGGTTACGCATCAGGTCCTTAATCTGGTTCTTAACATAAAAGTTTGTTAGATCATCAAAACATAATACTAACCCATCAACCATATCCGTCAAAACCTAAGGGAAATTACTCCATAGTCATGGAGGAAGTCATCACAATTATAATTGAAGAATAAGAAAGCATCAATCAAACTTTACAATCCAAACTCTCGTATTGAATCTATGGAAAGATGATGGAATACTCTGTCTTCTAGCCTCCAATGATCTCCCAAAGGTTACAAGGTCAAAAGTCCCTTCAAAAATGTCTTTTTGGTATATTTATACCGTGTAGGAGTGGGCCCAGGAAAAATTACCTTTTCCTAGCCGAAACATTACAAATACTCTGAGAAAATTACTCCGGCGTGTCGCGCCTCGCGTCGCCCCATGCAGGATGCTTGTGGGGAAGTTCAGAGAGAAAATTCTGACAGACATCAGCAAAAAGTACTGTCGCGCCGCCCCGTGCGCCGTGGAATTAATGTTTTCCAGAGTATTTCATTTGTTTCGCGTTTTGACATCCAGACTTGGCTTCCCACCCTCTAACGCGATCCCGATTTAATCCCTTGGGCTTTTACTCAAACTTCAAACCTCAACTTGTTCAATTTAGTTCCCGGATAGCTTTTTAACTCGAAATCACTTCCTACAAGGCATAAAATACATAATAAGTGCAATACACTACCATTCAAGCTCAAACACAAGTAAAATACATCAATTAGAATGCAAACTACGACTAAAATATGTGATTATATCCCACCATCATGAGGTTGCACGATGCCCTCGGCATTCTCGTTTCTGAACGAAATGATTCCTTCCAGAATATAATCTCGGGTGTGCTTCTCCCTTGTGATCTACATTATAGTGCATTTCACCATCGGCCCTTGAGAGACATCGACCCCACCAATGATCATGTTAATGACGTGTTGGGGTTCCTCTGGTTCAGTCTATTTGTTGGCATCCTATTTCCAAAGTGGTTTTTGGCTCGATCACTCAGAAATTCTCGCACGTGTCCAATATTAAATAACCATGCAACTTCTTCACTCAATTGTCGGCAGTCCTCAATCCTGTGTCCATGAGTGCCATGATACTTACATATCAGGTTAGGATCTCCCTAGGTAGTATCAGATTGCAACGGTCGGGGCCACTTAGTCTCTTTGATGCGCCCAATAGCAGATACGATGCTGGTTGCATCGACGTTGAAGTTATAATATGATAATCTCATAGCTTCCCTTCCTGCGAGCGGCCTATCGAGCCACGTTTTTCTCACCAGGCCTCGGCTATCAGGTCCTCAATCACTTCTCCTTTTGTTCCTTGTAGAGTTGCACCCGAACCTATTTCCTATTCGATCTGCATCGTATGGTTGATATCGATCTCGGACCGGCCTTAATTCATGATCGACGATTCTCTTAGGCCTATCTTTGACTCTGATGGGATAAACAGACCCGGAAGGGCCCCGAGCAGATCGTCCTCGACTCTAATTTTTGACTAGTACCTGTTGTGGACATCAGCCCAAGTTACCGACAGGTACTCTACCAAATTTTGTTTTAACTGATGCGAAGCCAAGGAGCTTCGGGGGTTTAGTCCTTGAGTGAATGCCTGAACAACCCAATCGTCCACAACCGAAGGCAGGTCCATACGTTCTATTTAAAACCTTGACACGAACTCTCTGAGCGTCTCGTTGTCCCTATGCTTAACTTTGAAAAGGTCTGATTTTCTGGTATCGGCCTTGATGGCCCTGACATGAGCTTTTACAAAAGCATCCGCGAGCATAGCGAACGAATCAATAGAGTTCGAGGGCAAGTTGCGGTACCATATCATCACTCCTTTTGACAAAGTTTCCCCAAACTTCTTTATTAACACCGACTCGATTCCGTCGTCTTCCAAGTCGTTACCTTTGATGGAGAATGTGTAAGGGGTCACATGCTCATTTGGATCCATGGTTCCATTATATTTTGGAATATCGGGCATATGAATCCTCTTCGGGATTGGTTTCAATGCTGCGCTCGGAGGGAAAGTCTTTTGGACAAACTTCTTGGAGTCCGGGCCTTATAATATTGGAGGCGCTTTTAGATTTGATCAACTCGGGAATTTTATGTCTCACCCTTCTTGTCATTTGCCTCGAATTTCTTTTCACCAGATTCAACTCGTTTCATTAATGCCTCTAGCATTTTCATCACTTCAGGGTTGACACTAAACTCAGCTTCGCCCGGCCTTTCGATGATCAGCTCATTTCTTCGTGTGTTTTCCCAGGGCAGTTCGGGCTCAACTTTGTTGGGGGCGCGACTTTGGTTTTGCAGCTGCACTATCGTCACCTGCTGATCCTGTAACATTACAAATATCAATCGTAGACTGACCCCTTCGCCTTCGCCTTCAGGTGCTCCCTAATCCGTTGGTCGGACTCCTCCGCAAACGTTGTTTTTGGGGTCAGTAGGAAGGTTGGAGTCGATGGCCACGAGTGAGTTAGCATCGACAAGGTCCACGACTGGGACCGCGTTGGGATCAGCAGGGGCACCTCGTGGCTAGGCACCAGATTGTTGTTTTCGCCATGATGGCCAGATCCATCCTCAAAGTTCCAATGAGTGGATTGAGAATTTGACATTTTAAGCTGACCTGAACTGAGACCTTAAAGAACAAGTGAAAAATAGAGTGTGTTATGAAGATTTGTATCAAACCACCACTATTATCCTTAGCCCCACGATGTGCGCCAAACTGTTTACCCTTGAAAATGAATAACAATTGAATTTATACGTGGTTTAAGGATATGTGGACTAATTCAATATAAATGATCAATAGCATTAAATAAGTG
The DNA here is from genome assembly GCA_005239495.1 of Nicotiana undulata. Taxonomy (NCBI): domain Eukaryota; kingdom Viridiplantae; phylum Streptophyta; class Magnoliopsida; order Solanales; family Solanaceae; genus Nicotiana; species Nicotiana undulata. The sequence continues at coordinate 128,659 of ML288379.1, forward strand.
AATTAAAGATAGAATAAATAATCAAACCAGTTGTGATTTTAGGTCTTAGCGTAGGTATTGTTCTACCCTCGATTCGAAGCCAAATACTTATGAAGAATTATAAGCAAAAATAAGAACTGTAAATAGCTTTAGAAGCAGAGAAAACAAGTGTACATTGTCTTGATATGCGCGTAACAATGTGTATATTAAACAATAAACTTCCCATTTATATAGTACGGGAGTTTTACCCTAAGTACAATTCTACGAAAGGTAAAAATCTTCTTTTTCATTGATCACTGATCCACTATAGATACGGGTCAAGATCCACATCGTGATATCCGGTTAGGCGCGGTTATCGCGACCCTTCGTTAGTCGTGTACAACCGTTTGGTTATGCCTTCTGAGGTCTTGGAGCCCGAACCGAATTCGAGGGGTAGCCTCGATGGTCCCGATTCTAAGCGCTTCGTTCGGGCTTTAGTACGAGAGGTTCTTAGCTTCGATCCCGATTTCATGTAGTTATGTCCTTGCTTCGTTTGCTCCATCGAAAAATCTAGGTGCTCACTAGCCCCTATTTTACCCATATACAGTTATGTCTCCAATAAAATATAAATATTATTATCGCAAAATAATAAATGCAGAGATGTTTGAGTAAGGCTGCTATAGAGAAATAATTTTACAAAGAGTATACTTTTATAATAATGGATGTTGCTATTATAAGTAAAAGATTATTATAAAGATGTAGAATATAATATAAAATATTAATTAAAGAAATTGATATTTATTAGTAAAATATTGTTATTAAGAGTGACCTTAGACCAAACGTACCCTTGCGACAACAGAGGAAGATAAAAATATATAGAAGAGCTTTAAATGCTATGAATTAGCTAAGGTTATCATTTACCTTTAGAAATCTTATTCAAATTATTATTATACAAATTAATATCTACTCTGATACATGGACAGAAGAAAAGATCCTAAAGATTGAAGCTGTAAGACTGAACCGCGCTTCCAAACTTTTTACTTTAAAGAGAAGAAGGGACACCTTTTGTTAAGTGCATTTTGGACAGTGAATGTGCTAGGTTTGCTGTAGTAGGTAGTGTAAATTCTCTAAAAGACATTTGAAACAGTGTTAGTATCAATTTATATTTCCCTGTTTCTCAAAAAGAAAAAGATAAAACGAACTTTGAAGAGCCTCTTTTCTCCGCCAACGGCTAACCTTAGCTGAACTTCGTCCTCGTTTACTGTTTACCTTTGAAATCGGATAACAATTTAATTTTTATATATACGGATTAATTTAATACAAATAATAAAAATCCTTAGATTAAACAGATAAAAGATGTAATAAATTATCAAACCAATTAAGAGGAGTGATCCCAAAACTCAGTAACTGCTTAATGTAATGCTTGCCTTCGATACCGGGCTCACAACAATGAAGAACTGATGAACAAAAGTAAGAATATTGAATAACAGAGAAAATGAGAATATATTGTCTTGATATGCGTGTTACAATATGTCTAATGAATAGTCAGACTCCCCTTTATATAGTGGGGGCGTTTTACCCTCAGTACAATTCCATAATAGGTAAAAAAAATTCGTTTTGCTAATCACAGATTTTTACCGATACGTGTCGAGATTCACGTCGTGACATCCGGCTGGGCACGAATATATATCACGACCCTTTGCTAGTCGTGCTCGATTATCTGGTAATGCTCTCCAAAGTTTTGGAATTCGAATCGGACATGGGGGATGTGGTCCCGATTCTTCCGAGGGCAGGTGTTCTCGGACTCCAACTCGAGGGGCTCTTTGCCCCGCTTCCAATTTCTTACGATCATGTCTATGCTCTGTTTACTCCATCAAGAATCGAGGTGTCCAACGGGTTCGATTTCACCCGTATACATTTACACAAACTTACGCAGCCTATTACTCAATACTTTATATGGACCAATTTCCTTCAAATGATAAAACTCATAAAATATCCATTAACCCAGTGTATATTAGCTAGGATAGCTCAACACCATTGGACAATGGGTGTTGATAGATTTGACGAGAACATTTGGTCGGTGCTGACAGTTTATACTTTATAACATTAGCGGGTTATAAGCTTATTTTTATTAACGCTCGTATCTCGAGATATTAAACAAAAACAAACACGAGTAAAAAAAAAAAAATTCTACACCGGCTAGGAATGTTTAGATTAATATCTCAGCTCTTGCAACATTAATATCTTTGGTCTGGACTCTGGAAAATTAAACAAATCACGGTCCTTTGATAAAATAACCAATCAGATGGGCAAAGCATTTGCTAAGAAGATCAACTTGTATCTTTCTTGGGGTGTCAACTTTCTTAAAAATAATTAATTAAATTTATTTATTTCTTCTTCTCCTTCTCCTTCTCCTTCTCCTCCTTTCTCTTCTTGTACTACAACTATCAAAAGGGTTTTTTTTAAATTAAAAAAAAAAAAGAAAAAAAAAAAAGAGCAGACCAGCCCACTGATTTTTGAAGAAAATAGAATAAAGAAATAAAGCTCCTTGTGACTTAGAGCTCAGTCCTCGCTGTCTATTGGATCAAAATCATGTGCTCTCCCAAAAGGTCGCTGAGCCTTCTTATTTTCAAATTAAATTAATTCCAGTTTATTTTAGTCCTCACATTTAGTTGAAAAATATTAGTTGTTCTCTTTGTCCTTCTCCCTCTTCTTCATTCTTTTTTTCTTTTCTTTCTACAATAATATCCCTACACATGAAAATAGAACATCTTAGAAGCTTACAAAATTTAATATTAAAGAGAAAGAACATTAGCTTGTATTTTATAATGAACTTTGGATCGGTAAAAAGAAAGGTTGTACTTTCTTTAGACTTGCACATACAGAGTATTATTTCACGAAAATTAAGTCCAGCCAACTTACTAATATCATTTAGTCAATGTATAATCAATGTATATAACTGTAAATAATGAATATCGCTAGTTATTTGTATAATTTTTTATAGTCCTCGCATTTACTTACGCATAACGTTTCATTTGCATATTATTAATTAACGAAGATTTCTTTTGATGATAGGTAAGATTATTTGTAATTTCATTACTTGGTGATTAATATAATGTTTAGTTACTAGGAAAAAAAAGATTTATTTCAAATTTGGAGTTTGAAGGGAAAAAACTAACTAAAAACGAAATTTTCATAAATTTGTTTGATTCAGCCCCAATCAAATTATAGAAAGCAATGGTATATGGGTGCTTGGGTTCCAGGGGTCTTCACCGGGACTATCTACCTTGCATGCAGAACTTATGACATTAAAGACATGCCTAGATCTTGCAAGGGAACAAGGTTTCACTAACACATATGAGAAAACAGACTCTACGGACGTCATTTTCTGCTTACAAAATGGTTACACATTGCTTAACAATATTATTCATGACTGCAGGTTATTGATGCACCAGGTGAGAGTTCAAACGGTCGAGCACAACTTTAGAGAGGCCAACAAACAGCTCACAAGCTGGCTAAACATGCTCTTCGTATGAACAATGGCAGGGATCTTGAAATTATGCATTATCCACCACATTTTGTGACCACCGTCTTAGCAAGTGATTCTGAAGGTTCTACCTATCTAGTTAAGAATATTAGGAAAGATGCATGCACTAAGCTTGCATTTCTTGGAAACAAAAATATCCTACGTGACATTTCTATGTTATGTAATAGCCAAGTAGGTAATGCCCCGTTGGGCAACTTTAACTATGTAAACCCTGCTTTATGATTTTTAATATAATAAATCCCTGCTTATCAAAAACAAAAAAAAAATCGAGCGTTATTGTGTCTAAGCTCATTGAAAAAAAAAATTCCTTATGCCAAAACTCAAATTACAAGTTTGGGCATCAATATTCAACCGTCCAGATAGTATAACCAAATCTATCTTGAAACACCTGAACAATAGGGCATGGAAAAGACAAATACATTATTTCCTGTCGATAGAATCTCATTCCATCCATCCATTGGATGCTTTGCGAGCATGTTTTCATGTAAAATCGTGTCAAGTACATATTTGTTAACAACAAAATTAATAAAGTAAATTTTAGCTGAAAAATTGTACAATATTACAGAAAATGTAAGTACTAAACAGGCAGACCACGTTAATGTGCCAACGTAGTCTCCATAGCTATTTAGTTAAAGAGATCAAAAAGGACGTCGTACGTCTTGCACAGTACTCAATCAAAATATAATCCAGGCAGGCAAGTCATGAAAACGATAAAAATGTGTACTTGAGACACGAAAACCATATTTCATAAGATTCCTTTGGTCTTTTCCTTCTTTCGAATCAGCTAAATGAATGAAGCATATATATATATATATATATATATATATATATATATATATATATATATATATATATATATATATATATATATATATATATATATATATATTCCTGTAAAATCGACCACGTCCGATTTCATGGACTCGAGGGTCTGCTTCGAGGTTAAATCTATATCGAAAAAAGCTCGAGCTCGAGGAACACAGAGACTGAAGGATCGAGATCGGGCAAGATCGACATCGTGTAACGGAATAACGAGATATCCGCAATCGATCACAAATCTCGGCGAGAATCTCGAGATGTACAGAACCCTTAACAGTTATTGATGTCAAGCATGTATTTACTTTCCGAAATTAGAGTTATACCTTGTTTAGGGTTCCTCTACTATATAGAGAGGAACCATGTTCATTTGTAAGGGACATCATATGAATCACATATACGATTACTGAGAAATAATAGTACTCTGCTCTTTTACTTGCTTACAATTGTCTACTATTCTTATTGTTCTTGTTGTCCTTAACGCTTGATCTCGAGCCTATTCCAAATCGAGGTCGATAGCTTACAAGCGACACTAGTTTGATTCATTTCAATCATTTAATTCATTTATCCATTTTAGTCATTTATCAATTGGCATTGAATAAGATCACGTATTCTTATAACCACATTACAAGTTTAATTGTTACTCGTATTTCGAGGTAAACAGTTTGGCGCCCACCGTGGGGCTAAGGATAATAGTGGTTGTTCAGTGCTAATTCTGGTATAACACACTATTTTACGCTTGTTTCTTGTCAAGAATTTTGTTTTCAGGTTAAATCATGTCAAACTCACAAAACACAGCTACACAAGGTGACAACGGCCTCGGACTCCTCGGAGAAAACGAGAAAGTTTATCGCCCTAGGAATCGAGGTGCCACAGGCTGACCTCGGAGGAGCACCGCCCGTCAACCCGGTTGATGTCAGTTCTTATGTGGCCTTAAATGTGGATTTAGGCGCAGACCCCGAGAGAAGTGTGCGCAGAAAGGGTCGTACTAACGGTAGAGGAGCACAGGGAAGAGGAGACGAAGGAGTTAGTATCCAAGTAATATTTGAAATGTTGTAAGCCCAACAAAACGACATTGCTCAGTTGCAAAATCAGCAGAGGGTACCAAATGGGACCGAACAAGAGATTACTTGTTATAATGAGGATGCTTGAGGAGCTTACTAAGAGAATAGGATCAGAAGAAAAGAAAGTCTAGGCCAACACCAAGAAGGTGGGAACTTATAACTCTCGAGTCGACCAGATACCGGGGGCACCGCCGATCCTAAAGGGAATGGACTCCAAGAAATTTGTTGCAAAACCATTCCCTCTGAGTGCGGCTCTGAAGCCCATCTCAAAGAAGTTCTGTATGCCCGATATACCTAAATACAACGGGACCTCAGACCCCAATGAGCACGTTACTTCTTAAACGTGCGCCATAAAAGGTAATGATTTGGAGGATGACGAAATCGAGTTTGTGCTGCTAAAGAAATTCGGGGAGACCCTATCGAAGGGAGCTATGATTTGGTATCACAACTTGCCACCAAAATCTATCGATTTGTTCGCCATGTTGGCGGATTCGTTTGTTAAGGCACATGTTAGGGCTATAAGGGTTGCAACGAGAAAATAAGATCTTTTCAGAGTAAAGTAGAGGGATAACAAGATACTAAGGGAGTTCGTATCTCGATTCTAGATGGAATGAATGGAATTGCCAACAGTCACTGATGATTGGGTTGTTCAAGCCTTCACACAAGGATTGAACGAGCGGAGTTCGCTCGCTTCGCGCCAGTTGAAGTAGAACTTGATTGAGTACCCGACTGTGACTTGGGCAGATGCTCACAACAGATATCAGTCGAAGATTAGGGTCGAGGATGATCAATTAGGAGCCCCTTCGGGCTCAGTACATCCAAACTGGTCGACAGGTAAAAACCAGAGAGATGTTGATATGGAATCGAGCCCGAATAAAGATTGGTATCAGCCATATGTATAAGATCGAAGGAACAACCATCTGGGACGAAACTCCGCCCGAAATGATCGAAGGGGTGACTGAGGGCAGAACTCTCGGGGACTTATGAGTAAAACTGCTTTGACAAATATGCAGATTCCACTGAAGCGCTCTATTATCGAAGTACAATTTCAGTATCTATGCATCGAGGATTGTATCGACTATCGGAAGAATTAAAGACACCAGATGGCCCAGACCTATACAGACCGACCCCTCTCAGAGGAATCCGAACTAAATGTGTAAGTATCATGGCACGTATGGCCATAGGACCGAAGACTGCAGAAAGTTGAGAGAGGAGGTAGCTCGATTATTCAACGAGGGCCACCTTCGGGAGTTCCTCAGTGATCGAGCCAAAAATAACTTCAGGGAAAGAGATGCCAACAGAAAGAACGAGCAAGAAGAACCTCATCATGTTATTCACATGATCGTCGGTGGGTTTGACATCCCACAAGGGTCTATATTCAAACGCACCAAGGTGTCGATCACCAGAGAAAAGTGGACTCAAGACTATGTGCCTGAAGGCACTCTATCGTTCAATGACGAAGAAGCAAAAGGCATCTCTCAACCACACAACGACGCCCAGATAATTTCTATTTTGTTAAATAAAATTCAAGTTAAACGTGTTCTAGTGGATCCAGGTAGCTCAGCAAACATTATTAGATCGAGTGTCGTAGAGTAGCTCGGCTTGCTAGACCAAATTGTACATGCATCCTGAGTCTTAAACGACTTCAACATGGCAAGTGAAACAGCGAAAGGGGAGATAATTCTACAATTAAACGTGGTTGGGACTATCCAAGACACGAAATTCATGTCATCGAAGGTGACATGAGGTACAATGCACTGTTCGGAAGGCCTTGGATCCACAACATGAGGGAAGTACCGTCGACCCTTCACCAAATGATGAAGTTCCCAACAGCCGATAGTGTGAAAACAATTTACAGGGAACAACACGCTGCAAAGGAAATGTTTGCGGTCGACGAAGTGACGCCGATATCAAAACCTTCAACCTCGGAAAAATCGAGCAACAAAGATAAGAAGACGACCAAATAACAATCACCGCCCCCGACCTCGACTGAATCGGAGAAACAAGTAATCGAGGAAGAAGAAGAGGATTTTCTCACTCCTCGAACTTTCGTGGTTCCCGAAGAATCAGATGCAATCAAGTCAACAGTCGAAGAGTTGGAACAGGTGATACTGATCGAGTATCTAGCCGAAAGAAAGGTATACCTGGGAACGGGGTTGACCCCCAAACTCAGGAAAAAACTCATTCAATTTCTTATTGATAACATGGATTGCTTTGCATGGTCCCATTTAGACATGACAGGAATCCCACCAGAGATAACAACTCATCGGCTGAGCCTGGATCCCAAGTTCAGACTTGTAAAGCAAAAGAGAAGGCCTCAGTCCGAGGTAAAACACGCCTTCATCAAGGGCGTGGTAACCAAACTTCTCAATATAGGGTCCATTCGGGAGGTAAAATATGTCGTGTGGTTAGCCAATGCAGTCGTAGTCCCCAAAAAGGGGAACAAACTTAGAATGCGTGTAGACTATAAGGACTTGAATAAAGCATGTCCTAAAGACTCTTTTCCATTTCCTAACATCGATCTAATGATCGATTCCATGGCCGGCCATGATATTCTTACCTTTCTCGACACTTATTCCGGGTACAATCGGATCCAGATGGAACCGGAGGACCAAGAAAAGACTTCTTTTATCACTAAGTCTGGATACTATTGTTACAATGTAATGCCCTTCGGGCTAAAAAATGCAGGAGCTACATATCAACGCCTAGTTAACAAGATGTTCAAAGATTAGATAGGTAAATCAATGGAAGTTTATATTGACGATATGTTAGTTAAGTCCCTGCGCGCAGAGGACCATCTGACTCATTTGCAGGAGACATTCGAAATCTTGAGGAAGTACAACATGAAGCTTAACCCCGAAAAATATGCTTTCGGGGTCGACTCGGGCAAATTTCTCGGCTTCATGGTGTCAAATCGGGGAATCAAAATCAACCCCGATAAGATTAAGGCCATCAAGGACATCAGCGTCGTGGACAATGTGAAATCCGTTTAGAGGCTAACCGGACGGGTAGCTGCCTTGGGCCGATTCATTTCGAGGTCATCAAATCGAAGCTGCATGTTCTTTTCCTTACTCAAAAAGAAAAATGATTTTTCGAGGACCCTGGAATGTCAACAAGCGTTGGAGGAATTGAAACGATACGTATCGAGCCCACATTTTCTCCACACTCCAAAAGCAGATGAGAAGTTGTACCTATACTTGGCAGTGTCCGAGATAGCGGTAAAGGGTGTATTAGTTGGAGAAGAGCAAGGTACGTAGTTTATTATTTATTACGTGATTCGGACCTTAGGAGATGCTGAAACTGGATATCCACACTTAGAGAAATTGGCACTTGCATTAATAAGCGCATCTAGAAATTAAAGCCATATTTTCAATGTCATCACGTATGTGTGATCACCACTTATCCACTCCGAAATGTTTTGCACAAGCCTGAATTATCGGGTCGATTGGCCAAATGGTCATCGAACTTGGCGGGTATGATATCGAATATCAACCCCGAACGACCATTAAGCCTCAAATTTTAGCAGACTTCGTGGGCGATTTTACGCCAACCCTCAGCCCCGAAGTGGAAAAGGAACTTCTACTTAAATCAGGTACATCATCGGGGGTATGGACCCTCTTCACGAACGAAACCTCGAATGTGAAGGGTCCGAGCTCGATATTGTTTTGAAACTGCCTACGAGCAACATTATTAGGCAATCTATTAACACTTCCAAATCGACTAACAACGAGGACGAGTATGAGGCCATGATTACAAGTCTCGATCTAGCTAAAATCTTGGGAGCGAAAGTAATTGAAGCTAAATGTGACTCCCTACCGGTAGTAAACCAGATAAATGGAACCTTCGAAGTTCGAGAATATAGGATGCAAATGTACTTAGACAAATTGCAGGTAACCTTGAATCGCTTTAAAGAATGGACTCTACAACACATCCCCCGAGAGCAAACATCGAGGCCGATGCACTTGCCAGTTTGGGGTCATCGGTCGAAGAAGATGAGATCAACCCGGGGACTATCGTCCAACTCTCTAGGTCTGTGATCGAGGAAAGACATGCCGAGATAAACTCTACGAGCCTGACTTAGGACCGGAGAAAAAAATACGTCGAATTTTTGAAGAATGGGAAACTTTCGTCGGATCCAAAAGAATCGAGGGCCTTACAGACCAAAGTCGCTCGATTCACATTAGACGAAGATGGAATGTTGTACATGAGGACGTTCGATGGTCCATTGGTAGTATGCTTGGGACAAGGAGATAAGGATATTATTGGGATAGCATGGAAAAAGACTCTAAGGATTTCATTCGAAGATGCGATAAATTTCAAAGGTTTGCACCGATGATCCACCAGCCCGGAGAACAACTTTCTTCGGTCCTATCCCCATAGCCATTCATGAAGTGGGGAATGGAAATCATTGGTCCTCTACCATCGGCCCTAGGTAAACCTAAGTTCATATTATTTATGACTGACTATTTCTCTATATGGGTTGAAGCACAGGCCTTCGAGAAAGTTAGGAAAAAAGAAGTGATCGAATTCATATGGGATCACATCGCATGTCGATTCGGGATACCCGCGGAAATAGTATGTGATAATGGAAAACAGTTCGTCGGCATCAAAGTAATAAAATTCCTCGAAGATCACAAAATAAAGAGAATACTATCAACAATGTATCACCCTAGTGGGAACGGAAAAGCCTAATCGACGAACGAGACTATCATCCAAAACTTGAAGAAGAGGCTAAACGAAGCCAAAGGGAAGTGGAGAGAAAAAATTCCCGAGGTTCTATAGGCGTATCGGACAACATCGAATTCCAGTACCGGAGCAACTCCATTTTCCTTACTATATGGCTTCGAGGCCTTGATACCGGTCAAAGTCGGGGAACCCAGCGCCAGGTTTCGACATGCAACGGAGGAATAAAACCACAAAGCCATGAATACCAGCCTCAAGTTATTAGATGAAAGATGAGAAGCGGCACTCGTTCGAATGGCCGCACAAAAGCAGCAAAACGAGAGGTATTATAACAGAAGGACCAATCTTCGACATTTCAAAGTCGGGGACTTAGTCCTAAGAAAAATCACCATCAACACTCGAGACCCTAATGAAGGGAAACTCGGTCCTAATTGGGAATGACCCTACCAGATCCTAGAGATTGTCGAAAAAGGGTCTTACAAACTCGGAACAATGAACGGCGAACCATTGTCGAACAACAGGAACATATCACTTCTTACGTGATACTATTGCTAAGGTATGATTTTCTCTTATTCGTTCATTTACATAAATATTCGAAACTAACTCATTGCAGGAATTCAATCCAAGAAATCGAGACCTCAGGTTTTAAAGTACGTGTTGCACTCTTTTTCCCTTAGACCGGTGTTTGACCCAAATGGGTTTTTCCGGCGAGGTTTTTACTGAGGCAACAAGTATGTGCTACCTGAGGATAATTCAACAATATCCAAGGCTTCTTTGCAATCAACCTCAAATACTGGGTGACATCACCATCAGAGATTATGTGATCGAGAAATGTACCTAGTATCAACGGGTCTCGATAGGAAGAATTTTTTAATGGGCCAAATGGTCAAATGAACTGTGTCCATATAGATTAGCCAAGTCCCGACAACAAAACATGTACGCGTGTATAAGTTATTCAAAGAAGCATTCTCTTCTCTCAAACATCTCGTGTTTCGAAGTAAATTCTCTACTATACGAGTCACGTACTTATGATTCTGATCTATTGTGCAAAACTAACACAAGAATGGCTCTCGGGCCAAGTACAAGCATACCTCGAACACTCGGGGACTGCACACTCAAGATATCTAAGTTCGAAATTATAAGACCTCAAAGAGGCGCCCCTCGATATATAGGCCAAGGCCATCACACTCGGGGACTAAAATTTCGAACAAGTTCAAAATGTTATCGGGAAATGAGTCCAAGAGACATACCCGAAGGCTACGGCCATATTAAAGGCTACGACCAAAATAACGTGGCTTGGAGACGTCTGACTTCCGCTATAAACGAAAGGCCTTCAAACACTTTGAAAAACCGGTTAAATAAGGCTACCCTTGGCAAAGCAATTAAAAAAGGGCTTCGATAAAATCAGCCCTCGAATAACTAAAAGGCTTCAATAATATCAACCTTGGAAAAAACCTCAAGGGGCATCAAAATATATTAACACAAACACGCTAAGGCACAAAAAGAAAAATACGGTTCCGATCATCGGACCCTCGAAAAACCCAATGGGTACAAAAAATATATGCTAAGGCATAAAAAACATTTCACTAAGTCTTTTAGCTGAAAAGGGAAAAATAATAGCCACTTTTATAGGCTGAATCGGCCCAATCCAAAAGAGCCTAAGGGCCGATCTAAAGTGCCTAAGGGGGGAAATCGAAAGAGACTAAGGGCCAACCTAAAGAGCCTAAGGGCCAAACTAAAGAGCCTAAGAGCCAACTTAAAAGAGCCTAAGGGCCGATACAACCAGAGTTCGAGACCTCATTCTCACTCGATTCGAACCCAAGGGTTCCGTTATTCCGAGCTCAAATAAAAGTCAATTATATCTCAAAGGTTCACCCGAAAACTCTAAGGGGTATACTGTTGCAAGCTCAAAAAACATAACAATCATTAATAAAAACGTAACAGTTTACTTTATCCTATAACCCAAGACCTATTCAAACTTGGTTATTAAAGATAACACATCTATCAGTTCGAACAAATTTCGACTCGGGGATTAGCCCTCGTATAAACGAAAAGCTTAAGGGTTTATTTCAGTTACGATTGAATTACAACAATAAATTTTTTTCGACATTTTCAATAAGGACAAAAAGCTTATCTGGAATTGAAAACATACGAGGGCATCAAAAAGAAATTTTCTATCATATATCAAAAACATGTACAAGAGGCCAGTCAAACCCTTACAAAAGAGAAAAGAAAAAGAAGTTACAATCTAACTAAGATCGGGGCTAGTCCCTTCGAGGCCGGCTTCCTCTCGAGCAGCTTCACCAGGAGCATCCTCTTCAGCGGCCTCACCTCCATCTTTGCCACTTTCGGACCCGGCTCGGTTGCCCTTTGCGTCATCATCATCATCATTATCATAATCGGATAAGGAGAGCTACCTGGCTTCGATCTCGAGCTCCTTGGCCCGAGAAATTTCCTTAGAGAGGTCAAAACCTCGAGCATGAATTTCCTCGAGGGTTTCCCTCTGGGATTGGCACTTTGACAAATCACTACGCCACTGCTCCCGGTCGAAAGCCTCCGTTAGCTGAGTTTGGACAGCTTCACGTCGGCCCCATACATGGCAATGGACTTGTCTGCCGTGACCTTGGTCTTCTCGTTCTCTGCCTTGGCCTCAGCAAGCCCGGCTTCGAGTTCTTTGACCCTATTGGCCTGGGACAAACTTTTCTCTCTAAGGCTTTGGAGTTGGGCCTCAGCCGAAGATAGTTTGGCCAAAGCTGCCTCCTTTTTCGCAGCAAGGCAGTCTATTCTACCTTTCCACTAATCACGGTCGACCTTGACCTGATCGACCTCTGCCCGGAGCAACTCGATCTTCTCTACCTTCTGCTGCAGCTGAGATATCGAAGTATTAGCTTCCACGGTCGATTCCATACTTTATCAGAAGGGTGGTTACCTGCTTATCTAACTCGGCCTCCTCTTCACGAGCCTTGGACAGGTCCGCTTGAAGATCCTTTATAACCTTGGCATGTTGGCCACAAAGTAACTTCAAGGCATTTCTTTCTTCCGAGACCCTTTGAAGTTCGGCATCATACTGACTAAGTTCAGCTCGGAATTTGGCAGAGGCATGCACAAAGAAGAAAACACAAGTTAAACTTGCGAAGAAAGAGGCGGAAAAAAATAATCAAAAAGTGACTGACACTTACCTTGGAAAAAATATTCTTGACTTCCGCCATGAGGATCGAAGAATCAGTAATATCAGAGGCGTCATCGACCCCCACGAAGCAATCCCTGAAAGGATCGCCCGCGCTAGAGCCTCCGCCGATCTCAGGGGTCTTCAACCTTTGGGCCTCCCTTATCTCCTCTTCAGAAAAGACCGGCATTGAAGGCAGTTGACATATTATCATGGCCCCGAGAGAATCGCTCGGGGCGCTCTGTCGGATCTTTTGAGTCTCAGAACCGGCCCCGCCCGATGTAGAAGTTGTTGATAGAGAAATCACCTTGACCAGGAGACTCGGGGTTCACCCCCGAATTTTTCTTCGAAGCCTCCTCGGCAAGAGGCTCGGTTATAACAGGCAGCAGTTCGGAAGATGGGGAGACCTCAACGGTCTTCCTAGAGCGGATTATCAACGCCGAAGTGTCTTCTTCTTCTTCTTCTTCCTCGTCCTGGTCTCTCAACTTTTGGACAGTATCTGCCGAGAGGCCAACCGTTTTTCTCCCACCCTTCGAGGTTTGGGTTTGGAAACCTCATATTTCAAGAGATCCTTTCTCTTCTTATCCTTTTCCGGCCTCGGAGCCGGGGACTTGGCTTCGCCTCCTTCACTCGAAGGCCTCAGAATAGCATCCTTGGTCAGACCTGCATGAGGAAAGATTAGTGATGAAGAAAACATGGAATTACTTTGGAATACGGAAGAAGAGACCCTTACCGTGGTTCTTGGCCTCCCACCTGCCCTTGGCCAAATCCCTCCATGGTAGTTCAACACGAGTTGAAGTAGAGGAGAGCTTTGGGATCCAATCTTAAAAATCGGGCACCGCCTCAAGCATCCAAGGGTCAACTGCGTGATTAAAGAGAAATGTTAGGCAAAATCAAAAGAAACATAAAAATAAAAGAATAGGAATTCACTTACGCTTGGAATTCCACTCCTCAAGGAATGAAATATTTTCCTTTGGTATTATATCACAGGTCCTCACCTGTATGAATCGGCTCATCCAGCCTCGATCTTTATCCTCGTCGATGCTCGAGAATAAAGTCTTTGTTTCTCGATAGTGAAGCTTAACTAGCCCGCGATAGAGTCGAGGCCAACCGAATAAGATGGTCCAGAGTGAACTCCAACCCCCCCGTCTTCGTTGGAGAAGAAGCGCAACATGATCATTATGCGCCAAAGCGAGGGATGGAGTTGTCCGAGGGTGACATCGTACCTCCTACAGAAGTCAAAAATCACTGGGTTGACGGGACCCAGTGTGAAGGGGTAAGTGCAAACACTTAAGAACCTCTTCACCTGTGTGGTGATGCTCTCTTCAGGTGAAGGAATGCACACCACTACCCCCGAACTCAACTTGCATTCATTCCTCATGGCCTCGTGTAACGACCCGGTCGGTCGTTACGCGAAACCTACATTTTAACTGTTGTTAGTGGCTTATTACATGTTGGTTACTCTATTATTTATGTGTTAGAGTTGATAGGCTTGAAATCGAAATGGTTAAATGAGAATTTAGTCACTTAGTCCTTAAGAACAACCTTAAAATGGGAAAAGTCAACTAAGAGTTGACTTATTGGTAAACGACCTCGGAATACGTATTTTATGGTTCGGATAGCTTCGTTAGGTGATTTGGGACTTAGGAGTGTGTTCAGAATATTTTTAGGATGCCCGATGTAGAATTAGGCTTGAATTGGCGAAGTTAGTATTTTGGCGAATTCCGGTTGATAGGCGAGATTTTGATCCGAGGGTCGGAATGGGATTCCGAGAGTTGCTGTAGCTTCGTTAGGTCATTTTGGACTTGCCCGCAAAATTTCAGGTCATTCGGAAATGATTTGGTTGGGTTTTTGATCAAATGCGCGTTTCGGAAGTTTTTGGAAATCATAGGCTTGAATCCGATGTAATTTTGGTGCTTTGATGTTAGTTTTGATGTTTTTAGAGTGCAAATAAGTTTGAAGGATGTTAAGGGAGATGTTGGTAAGTTTGGTTGGGGTCCCGAGGGGCTCGGGTTTGAACTCGGGCGTTTAACGGGAAGTTTGGAGTGATTTTGGTGAAACTGCAGATTTGCTGTTGCTGGTG